>JAAWXA010000007.1:682827-716868 GCA_038090715.1 Florisuga fusca
AGGGGGATGTTCTGGGAGGTGTGGGTGCTCCCTGAGGTGAATGGGGGGGTTCCCACTGAGGTCTAGGGGGGTGTTCTGGGAGGTGTGGGTGCTCCCTGAGGTGTAGGGGGTATTCCCTCTGAGGTGTAGGGGTTGTTCTGTGAAGTGTGGGTGCTCACAGAGGTGTAGGGGGGTACCCTCTGGAGTGTGGGGTGCTCCCTTGAGGTGAAAGAGGGTGTTCTGTGAGGTGTGGGGTGCTTGCTGAGGTGAATGGGGGGTTCCCTCTGAGGTATAGGGGGGTGTTCTGTGAAGTGTGGGTGCTCCCTGAGGTGTAGGGGGTGTTCTGTGAGGTGTGGGTGCTCCCTGAGGTGAATGGGGAGGTCCCCTCTGGGGTGTGGGTGCTCCCTGAGCTGTAGGGGGGTTCCCTCTGGGGTGTGGGGTGCTCCCTGAGGTGAAGGAGGGTGTTCTGTGAGGTGTGGGTGCTCCCTGAGGTGAAGAGGGGGTGCTCTCTGAGGTGTGAGGGTTCCCTGAAGGAGTGGGAAGGTGCTTTGTGAGATACAGGGGTACTCTGTGAGATGTGGGGTGCGCTGAGGTGAAGGGGTGGCAGGGTGCTCCATGAGGTATGGTTGGTGCTCAGGTGAAGAGGGGGTGCTCCCTGAGCTGTTAGGGGGGATTCCTTGAAGTCAAGGAGTGGGAAGGTGCTTCCTGAGGTGCAGGGGTGATCCCTGAGGTGTGGGGTGCCCTGAAGTAAAAGGGAGGGAAGGTGCTTCCTGAGATAGGGGGGTACTCTGAGATGTGGGGGTACTCTGAGGTGTGGGGTGCCCTGAGATGAAATGGGGGGTGCTTTCTGGAGTGGGGGATGTTCCCTGAGGTAAATGTGGGGTGTTGCCTGATGTCTGTGGGTGCCCTGAGGTGACAAGGGGGTGCTCCTTGATGTAGGGTACCCTGATGTGAGTGTTTGGGGGGAGGGGGTGTTCCCTGAGGTGTTAGGGGGGTTCCCTGAGCTATGTGGGTGCTTGAGGCAGAGTCTCTGAGCAGACAGAAGGAGGGTCCTTGAAGCAGAGGGTTGGAGCACCCTTCTCTTGGGCTGATAAGAAGATGGGGTGTCCCCTTGACAATGGGGACAGGGGTCTGGGCCCCTCTCCTGCCAGTACTAGAGAGTTAAGGAGTGGGAGTCCCTGTTTTTGAGAGGCTGCATCTCATCCCACGGGGGTGTTGGATGCAAGCTGAAACTTGGAGTTGAGGCAGAAATAACACCCAGAGGAACGTGCTCTAAGCTTGGCTACCTGATGGGGCAGCTGGTTTGCCCTCTCCTTTCCTGCCTGGTCTTCTAACAGGGTTGGGTGGTGAGGATGGATAAAATGTATTCTGAAAAGTGGTGAAATGTTCCCTCCCCATCGTATCCTTCCTTCAGCTAACTCTGTTTTTCCTGTTTGCTGATCGTTGGCTTTTGGTTCACTGGGCAACCGTCCCACTTTTTAATTTTGGAGAGCATTAGGGGCAAGGTTAAGTGAGGAAGCTTCAGCACTCTGTGAGGGTTTAGCAATCCATATCAAACTAAGGCTGTGCCCTTTCCCCTCGTGCAGTGACTTTTGTTGTATGGGAGCTGATGTGGTGGAGGGGGAGATTATGACTTAGCAAAGGCATGCTTTTCTTTAGAAATAAATACTGGAAGATGTGAGTCTGCTGCTCTTGGAGTTTTGGTTCATTGCCTCCTTGTTATTAAATAGACACAATCTGAGCTACTTGAGCTGTGTGTTACCAGGTGTGAAGATGAAAAGTTACTGAAGAAAATGAATAGATGTAAACTTGCTATGAAGATATCCTTGCTCCTCAGATAAATAATGATGTACCAGACATTCACTTAGGGGTAAAGGTGGCTCTTGGCCACTAGAATTTTGCAGGTACAGACCCTGAGTTGATAGCAAGCACTTTGAAATGTGGGCCTGTTCTATGTTAAGGAATGCAGGCATGAGCACTGCTTTGGATGAACTTCTCATGGAGCAGCAGATAACTCAGGACACCCAAGTATGGCCTTCTCTCTCCCTGCTGAATTTTTGGTTTTATTCTTTCCCAGGCTTGTGCAAGAACCAAGTGAGTGCTGCAGGGAGAAGCCTTAGTTATTAGTTTTTTTTTTTTTTTTTTGTGTGTATTTTTCTAGTAGATGAAACTTTTGTAGGAGATTGTAGAAACAAACTGAATCATCAACTGTAAGATGTTCTAGTCGAGTAAATATTTAGTTTAAGCCACATAGGATGCTTGTATGAGTGCTGAAGAAATGTTAATTGTAGCAAGGATAAGGCCCTGACCAAATCGGATTTTTTGTTTTGCTGCTTGTTCTGCAAATACAAGGACCATGTGCTGAGTTATCTGTATGCTGTGTCAGTGCTTGCAATCAAATCAAGAAGCTCAGAAAGAAACTATAGTCAGATACACTGATAACAAACCAGAGTCTTTGACTGTGTTATCTGAGGTTCAAGTCTGTTAGAGAATCACAAGGTACTTTGAGGGGGCTTGTCACCCTGGAGATGTTTCACTGCAGAATCATGAGAGAGAATGGAAAAGTCATCCCAGTCTCTTGTACCACTTCTGGAATGCAAAAATCTGGCAGGTGCTACATAGCACAAGGTAGTTGCTCTCTGCCAGCACAGAAAACATCTTGGTGATTTGTTTTAGTAGGCAGTTTTCTCTAGAACACCCAGTGCTGCAAATTTTTTTTTTTTTTGTGCCTATAAGGATGAGAGTAAGATGGTCTGAGTCACAGCTATAAATCTCTCTAAAAACCAAATTCTTAAATATGAACTTGAGGTGAGTGCTTCTAATAACTGAAGTAATGATGTCTTGATGACTGAAGTGTGCTGAAGGTGTAATTTGGGTTTAGTCTAGACTTAATTATGCCAGTGAAATTCCCATTGATTAGAAAACAAAGCTCCTGCTATTTGTGTACTTTAAGGAGTCAGAAATCATGTCCAAAACCTTTTTCCAACATGACCACACTTGGGTCTGATGATTCTTTAATTTCCTCATTTCTGGCAGGAGGACCTGGCCTAAGATGACTTTTACTGTTGTATTCTGCATTTTATGTGGGAGAATCAGAGGATGTGGCTGTGAAGAAATGCTTCCGGTTAAGCATCAAATTTCAGTTTGTATCCCTAAGTAATTGTGCCAGGATAGCACTTTTTTTTTTTCTGGAAGAGGGAGTCTAACAGAACTGAAAATACAGCATGAAATAATTTCACTTAAAAAGCACGGATCCTTTTGCATTATCTCAGCTGCTCAGTGCAAGAAAGCCAGGACTGTCATGATAACATACTAAATGCTCCAAATAAACTTCTCAGTCCTGTTGTTAAAAAAAGTTCAAAGCAGTGGGGAGAGGGTAGGGGAGCCAAACTTTTCAGGCTGCTGGGTGGAAAGAGCTGGACAAAAAAAAAATGCAGTCTTAACCTGGAAAGCCAGTCATGCTGCAGTCAAATGATCTCTTGAATGTTGCTCTGCTAATAGCTGACCAAACCAGATGTCATGTGTTGTTGTCTAGAGACAGGAAAACATCTTTGTGGACTCCAGGATTGGTGCCTCCAGCACTTTTCCTTCATGCTGAAATTGAGAAGCTTTTACTATCAATTCCCAACACTGGAGATGCTGAAGCTTTTAATGAGCAGTGAGGGAGTGTTTGAAGACCTGCCAGCTTGAACTTGAACAGCACGGACTGGTGTACAAACAGATGTGCTGATGCACAGTTTGTCATGGGTGGTTAGGGAATTGTAAGGAAGAAAAGAGCTAACACCTTTTTTAAGGAAATTATTTCCATTCAGTCTGTGGTTCAAGCATTCAGTCAGAGCAGTGTCCACAGACACATCCCTCATCTGGGTAACTAACCAGGGCATAAATAGGTGCCACTGGTTTTGCATGGAGAAGAGGAAGATCCTACAGAAATAAGAGCTAGAACCTTTTTTGAAAATTGGAAAAATGTCTCCTACTACTTTATTTAAGATGTCAGGGAAAAAAACAAACAGCAAAATGCAATGTGAATTCTAGTAGTAGGTGACTATTAAGTGGTGTAGTAGGTGAAGTACCAAGTTACACATGTAACAGCTTAGCACTTCAGTGACTTGGCTGGTTGCAGAAATATTTCAACAGCTCCTTCCCAGCAGCACCAGGGAAGCTGCTCATCATCCCATTCCATCTCTGCCACAAGTACTTGCCAGTGAGCTAAACAGTTTGATCTGCTCATGTTGCCTAATTAATGATCAGCTGCAACAAACTTTATTCTGCAGATTATCTGTGGCTTACTTCCAAATTATAGGTGAGAAACTGTATGTGATGTTTAGACTGCATGTAAGGCAGTTCCACAGTGAGACCACAGATCACCTCCATCTAGATCTGCTTTTTTTTCCCCCAAGAAACTATTCAGCTCTCAGACCCATGTGATTGATACTTTGACATAAGCAATGTTCTCCTCACTGGAGAAAGCCTGAGGGGAAAAAAAGGGAGAAAGGGGAAACACTGGGAGCTGTACATGGAGTTAGATCTGTTCCATCTGAAGTTTTAGTTCCAGTTCAATGTTGGTTGATCATGTTTCATGTAGTGGTGTCCAAGGTGGTTTTCCAAATGAGCTGCTTAGAGTAGTTTGGTTTTTAAATTTTTTTTTAATATTGCATGGGATGGTCTGTGAGGGAGTTAGGTGTTCCTGGTGAATATAGATGTGGTGGTAAGAAGTGTCAGGCCAAAGTCTGGGTCACCCAGAATCTTCTGTATCCTTCAATTTATAGACATCCCTTATCAGATGGTGAAAGTTTCTGTGGAAAGGAGCAGCAATGGACTTTCAGCCACAGGTGTCAGAAGCAGGTGTCTAGGGCAGAATGAAACAGCAAAGGGTTAGTGAAACTTCCCAAGGACACTCTAGAGCCTTCAGTCTTGTCAGGGTTTAACACTGGCCTGACAATTAAACTGAAAAACAGATTTTTCTATTAATCCCCCTCTCCTCCCTGATAAGGAAAGGAGAGAGAACAAGGGAAAGAGACTGATGGGTTGGAAACTAAACTACACAACTTTAATGAAACAGGAATGATAAATAGGAAAAATTGCTAAATCTATACAAATATACAGGAAAAGATTGATCCCATGTTCCTCCCCCCTTTCCCCCAATAACTCTCACGTCACCCCCGAGGCTGCAGGGCAGCCCTGGGAAAGTCCAGGCTGGACCCTGGGGTCAGGAGCAGTTGGGAGCTGGAGGCAGGAACACACAGATTCAGGCTGGAATGGATCAGGAGCACAGGCAGAGGAATGGATGGGATCCTCCCAGGATGCCAAAGCACACAGGGAACTGGTGAAGGAAGGGCAGGAAGGAGCAGAAAAGGGAGCAGAAAAAAAAGGAGTTGACCTTCGTGATCCCTCAAATTTATCCTGAGTATGAGGTGTATGGGATGGAATACTCTGTTTGGTCAGTTCTGGCATCTATCTTGTCTGTTCCTCCCCAAAGGAGGGGTTCAGGTGGGACCTCTTTACTCCTTCTGCAGGGTAAAATGTTCCTCAGAGCTGAGCAGTGTCCTTGGCTCTGCACACCAGTCTCTGGCAGTAACTATAAACATCCAGTGTGATCAGTCCTAGAAGCAGACACTGTCTGAGAAACTTGGTGTTCATTTCATCAAGTGCAGCTACTTACAAGAAACTTAGCTGAAAGCAAAAGTACAAACCAGAAAATCACCTTTATCCTGGCCCAAACCAGGACAAGTCTCTTTTAGGCTGGAATTTGTAAAGAGCCAGGGGGAGTTGGAGTGATTTTTAGGAGCCCAAGAGCAACTCGTAGCAAACTCCTGCAACTTGTGTTTAGCAGATAGAGTACATGACAGAGGTTTGAGCTGATAAGGGTGGGGGACCTGAACCATACTCAGGATTAACCCAGACTTGTCAGACGTGTTGGTTTCATGAAATCTGTGTTGGCATTTCCAGTAGTTGGGTAAAACTGTGATGTGGCCCTGATGTGTTTTCTCCCATCCCTGCTTAACCAATGAGCTACCCCTTGTCCTAAACCTGTTTAGAAGGGGAAGGTTCTTCATTTTGAATACTGAAGAGGAAAATCTCATTTAGGATTTGATAAACTTCTGTCAGCCTAGCAGAGTTCTGAAGTAGACCCCTAAGTGGGGAAGGAAAGAAAAATCACCCCAAAAAGAAAATCACCCCAAAATCTGCTTTGAACATGAAGCCATGCTGTGGTGTTTACCCTCTGTAAAATGGTTGCCTCTAACAAAGAGATTGAATTGTGAGAGTCCTTTTCAGGTTTGTACTCTTATTTTATTCCTTGCATCTTCCTGTGAAGAAATGTGATTTTTTTCATGAGATCTTAGTATCTTATTCACAACCACAGAACTGAAGGTGCTATTAATTCTGCAAAATTTCTTTTACAAGAAATTATTCCAATGAATTACATTTAAAGAAATGATATATGAGAAACATTGAATGGTCTTTGAGCTTCTGGGACTTCAGTAATTCCATGATCTTAACATGCACACTCCAGAAACTTGCCTACATTCTTTAAACCCCAAATGCAAAGGAATGCAAGTCGTGAGAGAAGTGAACTTTAAAGCAAAATATTTTTTTCCTTTTGGAAATATTTCTGGAAAGAAATTCCCAGGAAAACAAACAAACTAATAGTTCTGGATTGCAGATACTTCTGGATTTCAGAAATAAATAAAACTATGTTTTCAGCAGTTGAAAGTGCCAGTCCAGTATGATCCAGCACCTTGGGTGTGTGTTTTGATTCTTGAGGTGATCCAAGCGAGCAGAGGTAAAGCAAGGTGAGAAGAATGTGGGTGAATTAGAACAAAGTTAAAATTTTATAGTTACTTTATTTGAAGAGATATTCAACAGCTTGGGTAATGTGGCAGAAATGGGTGACAGATGAGTGTGGTGGCAAATGAATTTGAGAGGTCTTGTGAGTGGGAGACGTGAAGAAAGCTGCTGTAGGGCTGCACGTGGACAAGTTTTTCAACTAAAACAGTGAAAAGAGCAGGGTTTTGGGTTTGGGGTTTTTTTTGTTTGTTTGTTTTTGGTTTTTTTTTGAAATTGGAATATATAGCTATTGCTATATGAGTAATACAAAACCAAAGACTGACTCTTAAATTATTTACTTCCTCTTTCCTCTTAAATATTCTGGGGGAAATCAGAATAGAGGATGGAAAGTGTTGGTATTTGAATATTGCTCTCACTTCTCTTAGCCACTGCCTTCAGATGCTGAGTGGGAAGTGCTGCTCCAGTCAAACCCCACAGTGTGAGTGTTGACCTAGTGATCTTGGACAGTTGTAGCCATCTCCAGCTGTATCCATATCATGTATTTTTGGAGATGAAGTGGAGGAAATAGTTGTTAAAATTACTGTAAAACTGTAACTTAGCCCCAAAGCTTGGCTGTAATTGTCAGGCTGGATTTTCACTCTCTCCAATGTCCTTTTTTCCTGAGGAGTGCAATTGTGTTTTGCAGGCTGAATGATATGTCCTTAAGGTAGAGAACGTTCTGTCTGACAGCTGTAGTAAATCAGGTTTTATGCATTTTATTCAGGAGATATGAGGAGGGTTAGGGAATATTTGAAGTTCAGGGAATAAACTAAGGAAAGGTCTTGGTAGCTGGGAACTACAAACTCATTGCTTGTTTATGGGGAGGCTTACTGGTCTGCCCTTATGCAGTAACATGATAAACATTAATAAGCATCAACTTATTAATCAGGGAATGCTGTGTGCTTGTGCAGCTTAAAATCAGGTGGTCTTTAAGGTCTGTTTCTTAAGACCCTGTTTACTTTTTGGATCCTTTGGAGCATCATCGTATTTTCCATTGCTTAACTGGTGTTCCCAGGTCATTCCCACAGCTAATAAGGACTAATGCTCTCTTGCCCAAGGTGATGTTAAGAGGCTTAAGGGGAGGATGGACTCGCACCCTGATGTTATCTTTTTTCTGGCATAGTTCCCATGTTGTGTCAAAGAAGCAGTTGCAGTTTTGCTCTTTTCATCTTGCAAGTGAGGATTTGTTTAGACTAACTCAGAGGAAAACATCAGTAAGGAAGGATGGTATTTGTAGCAGCTGCTGCTTCAAGGTTTTGGTTAAAGATGAAAAAAACACATCTAGTTCCTTGTTATTTGCATCTCACATAAACACCTTGCAAGAGGAGCTTTCTCTGGCCAGTGCTCAGAGCTTGTAGGATTTTCTTAACCACAGCTGAGAGCAATTGTTTTAGGGTGTGCTGACAGTTTTTATTCTTCAGAGTCCTGGTGTTTACCAGCTCACTTTTGGCATTAGAGTGACCGTAACCAACCACAGCTGTTGAAACAACCCAGAAAGAACTTCATTTGCCCCAGTCCCTCAATGGTCTCGGGTTTGGCATTTGAACCCTTCCTCCTAACATTCCATTTAAGTAAATTCTGCTTCCACTCTTGTGTTGTCACACAAACAGCTATCCAGATTCTGTCCTAAGACTGAATACTTGTGTTTTCTGTACCTGTCCCTGCCTTATATTTAAATATTGTGATCTTTCAGTTTTCCTGCAGAGATGAACACAAATTTTAAATGTGGAAGGAAGGCTGAGGATGTGGAAAATAAGGGGAGTGGGAACACTGTGGGATTGCACTGAGTATCAGTGTAGGTCTTGGTTGTCCTATTGGTTCTGAGCTCTAAAAAAGCAGTGTAGCTTTTCTGAATGTGGTAGTGATTCAGAAAGGAAGATTTCTTGCTCCTGCCGAGCAGGTATCAGCCTTTTTCATCATTTCTGTCAGGCAGAGGTTGAGTTCTGAGTTGCTCCCCAGTGTTAATTGAGTTATTTCCTGAGGAAATAGTTTAGTGTGATAGTAGTAGGAGAGGGTGCAAGGGAGGACAGACTAAAGGACAGAAATTAGCTAAGAGTGTTATCTAGCTGTTTTAATTTTTTCAGGTATTATTAGTTAATTAGCTATCTTTATTTTCTGATGCTACTGTTGCTGTTTTAATTAGTATTCAAAGGAGGGAGTTGTGCCATAGCCTGACATGTTTTTTTCAGATGTAACACTGACTTCACACATTGCATTATTTAACTCTGAGTAGAGCTAATGAAAGGCCCTTTTGCCTTGAATTAGCTGGAGAATAATTAATACTTCTACGTGGTCCATGTGAAATATTAGACATACTCCTTACTCTTCCTCTTTTGCCTTCTCCCATGAATTAGGGAAGAATTTGTCTTTTGGGCACGTTTTTGGTTTGCTGGCTTTTCTTTTTGGGATCTCTCTGCAGTACAAACCCAGGAAGAATTGTGGTGAAGTATGGGTAAGTAGGAGGTTGTACTGAGCATAAATGTGTTCAAAGGGAAAGCTTCACAGGTGTTTTTTTGTCTAAGAAGAACCTTTCAGAAGACTTTTTCAGATTCCTGTAAGTGTGAAGGAAGGGACTGTAAACTGAAATCAGAAGTGCAAATCTCTGAAAACTTTGAGCTCCTGTTGGTGAAAGTAATTTTGAATTTTAGTGTGGTTGTTTAGTCTGGGTAAATCATACCCCACAGATTCAGTGTATCCCATCCCTCTCCTTGAATCTTTAGGATTGTGAGGGGGGAAAAAGTGGTGTATGGGTGTTTATTGCATCCTCACAGGAGAAAATGGAGTTAGACATGTAACCTCAAGGGTAATTCACACCTGTAATGAATTTTTTAAGGACTTTTTCCCAGAGAGGAGCTAATTTCAGGAAGAGCAATGAGCTGCCACTGAATCCCATCACTTGACATGATGAAAATGAGATGAAGGGAGGTGCCATCTAAGGACTTCCACAACCCATTTGTTGAACTCATAAGGGTTCTGTAGCACTGAGGGCCTTGCTGTCTCCAAGTGTGTGCTGGAAGGACATGAAAAGAGCAGTCCAAAATTTCCTTATGGTGTGGCCTAAAAAATTGCACATCAAATGCTCCTGCTTTGCTTCTAAAGTAGGTCTGAAATCACATGTGATTCTCTTGACTCTGAGCTGTTGAAAATTGAATTACAAAACTTGTAAATAACTCTGCCTAGCAAGACTGTAAATTGGAATAAGAGCATTTTCATGTCCTTCCTATGGTTTTGAGTAACAAGACATCTGAGCAGTGTCTGCACTTCCCACTGTACATTCCTTTGCTCTGAAGGGCTTTGTGGACTGCAGCAGACTTGACCCAAAACTTCTCTGGATTAAAGAAGTTGGAAAAAAAGACAGCTTGAAAACTGACATAAAAAGGAATTAAGTATAAATTCTTGTCTACCACTTGGCTTCCAAGAACTCAGCTCACGTGGTTTTAACAGGGTCTGTTGCAACAGGACGAGGATTAATGGATTTAAACTAAAAGAGAGGAGATTGAGAGTAGATAAAAGGAAGAAATTGTTTATAATGTGGGTGGTGAGACACTGGTGTGTGTGCCCAGAGAGCTGGTAGGTGCTCCATCCCTGGAAACACCTCAGGTCAGGTTGGACAGGGCTCTGAGGCACCTGATGTAGTTGAAGATGTCCCAGATCACTGCAGGGAGGTTGGAGCAGATGAACTTTAAAAATTTACTTCCATTCCAAACCATTCTGTGATTCTGTGCTTGCTACTGGAATATTCAAACTGGTACAGAAAGGTGAAAGCAAGTAGTAAATAGCTGAGGAAACTGGAAGTTGTAACAATGAGGTGTAGAGTAGTGCTTTGATAAACAATGCCTGTTTGCTAAATGCAGTTAATATTTTGATAGAATTTTGTGCTTTTTAAGTAAAGAAAAAACCAAAAACCAAACAACCCCAGCAACCCATTTGGAGCTATAAGGCACACAAAGTCCTGTGTTCTTCTGTGACTTAATTGTGAAAAGTATTCAGAGGCTCAAGCAGCTGACATTGCAAGCTGAGTTTTAATAAGTTTGGAGCAAATTTGCTACTGGTTGTGTTGCTAACTAATCTTTGCACCCTGTTTTAATGCTAGCATAGTTGGAAGGATTTTGCTGAAATTCTTCCAGAGCTAATTTGGGTCCCAAAGCAAGTGAGCTGGGAAATTCGTGTGAAAGCCATGAGAGATCAGAATGTGTACCAGCCTGTGCAGAGGAGAGAGCTGATCCCAGCCTGGAAAGATTTTATGGAACATTTTCCATCAAAGCAATCAGGAGGAGGAGGGCAGCAGTCTGAAAATCAGAGATGGTCCAAAGATCATAAGAACCCAGAATGGGATTTTCTATGATCATGAGCTCGTAGAAAATATCTAGTGGGGCCTTGAACAACCTGTTCTAGTGGGAGGTGTCCCTGCCCATGCCAGGGGGGTTGGAACTGGATGGTCTTAAAGGTTCCTTCCAACCCAACCCATTCTGTGATTCTGTGTGGCTTTCCAGCCTTCTCACACTGGTTTTACCCCTGTATTTACAGTTCATGCAAAAATAGTATTCTTTTGTTTCCCCCTCCTTCCCCCAACCCCCTATTCTTTCTTGAATCAGAAACATTTTAACCTGGATGCTGCTTTGCACTCTCCATGGGTTATTTGGGATGTCACCAGGAATGTGGTGGGGTAGGGGCAAAAAAACCTCAACTACTTCCAATCCAGCCACAGATTTATAAACATTTCTTCCCAGCCAATTGAATTTAACCTTCATTCTGGAAAATGTATCCCAGTGTATTAAATTCTTTTAAAATTAGGCTATTCCAACAGAATTTGTGAGCCTTGCTGGTGGGCACTAAGCTCACTGCCTCTCTTTTATTAATATCTGAAGGAGTTTTCAGCCTTACCCTCCTTTCACAGAGGGGGCTATATGACAGCATCTTGGATGGCTGATGCTGGAAGAAACCAAACTCCCTGCCTTGCTTGAATTTAGATCCTCCTTTGACAGCTTTGCAAATTGATTTCACATGTCCAAGTGCTAGTTTTTCCCCCGGGAGCAAGAATTGATAAATAATTTTGCTGAAAGAGCCAGTGCTAAAGAGGGCAGAGCATGGAACTGGGAGGAGGCAGATGTGGGGCAGAAAGCAGACAGTCCTTTCTCTTTTCCCAGCAGTGAGCCATTAGATCATCTCAGCTGCTAATAATGATCAGTGAATAAGAATTAGCTGCTTCCCATATTAATGACCTGAGCTTCACAATTCATACCCAAAGCCTGAGCTAGTAAGTGTTGTAGGTCAGTAACAAAGACAGAAAAATGATGTTTGACTGTGTTCTCATCCAGCTGGGATATACTGATCTTATTTTTTTCTCTCCAGGATCAGCAGATTCTTGTCAGAGAATAATAAAGTGGGTAAGGTGGAAGAGGACTCACAACTCTCTGTGCTTGTTTTTGCCACCCATTAGGTGACCCTGAACAAATAATTATGAAATTCCATGAATACTTCAGGCTGTTGTAGGTAGTTGCTGTTCTCCTTGTGATTCCACAAACAGCCCAGACCTTTTGTTAACAACTGCACTTCTCTCCTTGGTTTTGACTTGCTCCCTGTCTTCCCCTCCTCCCCAACTCCCATCTCTGCAGTGATAGTGGAACCAAATTATTAGACTTAACCCAATAAAAACCCAAACAACAGGTGATGAGCTTTGTCACATGGGTTTCTCAGGCACAGAGAGAAGCAGAGCATGGTCTCTGGGTTACTTTTAAGCCATCAAGAAATTTCAGTGTTAAAAACAACCTCTGTTGCCTTCTACTCCTGCCTGTTCTGCCATGTTTTTGTGGTGGGCACATCTGTATCATATAATTCACCATAAACCATCAGGATTATCAAGTCCAACTCCTGTTTCTGTGTAGAGCACCCCAAGAATCACACCATGTGCCTGAGAGTGTCATCCAAAGGCTGCTTCAACTCAGGCAGGTTTGGTGCCATAACTCCTGGGGAGTTTGTTCTACTGCTCAACCACCCTCTGGGTGAGAAACTTTTTCCTAATATTTAACCTAAACTTCCCCCAGCACACGTTCCTACTGTAGGATGCATTAGAAGGGAGGTGCCTACTAGGTTGAGAGAGGGTCTCCTCCCCCTCTGCTTTACCCTCATGGGGTTGCATCTTGAATATTGTGTCCAGTTTTGAGACACCCAGTTCCAAAAGGACAGGGAACTGCTTGAAAAGAGTCCAGTGCAGAGCAACCAGGATGATGGAGGGAGTGGAACATCTGATGAGGAAAGGCTGAGGGAGCTGAGGGGCTCTGCAGCTTGGGGAAGAGGAGAATGAGGGGTGAGCTCATTAATGTTTATTAATATGTAAAGGGTGAGTGCCAGGAGGATGGAGTAAAGTTTTTCTCAGGGGTAATCAACAAAAGGACAAGGGGCAATGGTTATAAACTGGAGCATAAGCAGTTCTGTATAAATATAAGGAAGAATTTTTCCCCTGTGAGGGTGAGGGAGCCCTGGCCCAGGCTGCCCACGGAGGTCGTGGAGTCTCCTACTCTGTGGCCATTCAAACCCCCCCTGGATGTGTCCCTGTGTCACCTGCTGGAGGTGACCCATGAATGATGTTGGGTCATTCAAGGTCCCTTCCAACCCCAAACTATGATTCCCTTGCGTCCTTTTGTTGGTCACCAGAGAGAGGTCAGTGGCTGCTACTCCTCCTTCCCTAGTGAGGAAGGAGTAAGCTTCAATGAGGTCTCCACTTGATCTCCTCCAGGCTGTGCCTTTAGCTGCTTCTCCAAGTGCCTTTTGCTGCTCTTCATGTGGCTTTCCCTCCAAACCTTTCACCAACCTTGGAGTCCTCCTTTGGACACTCTCCAGTAGCTCTGTGTCCTTTTTGTACCGTGGAGCCCAAAACTGCACACAGTACTCAAGGTGGGGCTGCACCAGTGCAGAATAAAGTGGGACAACCACCACCCTTGACCCTGCTTGATGCACCCCAGGACTTGGTTGACCTTCCTGCCTGCCAGGGCACACTCTTGGCTTGTGTTCAACTTGTTGTCAACCAGAACCCCCAGATCCCTTTCAGCAGGACTGCTCTCCAGCCTCTCACTCCCCAGGGTGTCTGAATATCCACATTTCCCATGTCCCAGGTGCAAGATTCAGCACTTCTCCTTATTAAATTTCCTATTACTGGAAATTGCCCAGTACTCTGCTCTGTGTAGCTGTAGTGAGCTTGACTGGAGGAACTTACACTTCATTGTAACTTGTTTTGCCAGTTGTAGCTGGGATCAGTTCTGTGACCCTCATGGTGAGGCTGAACAAGTGCATGAGAAAACATTGTGTGAGATGGGAACAAGTGCCTTGACACAGAAGGCAGAAGTAGTATTTCAGGTATTTTAGAGGTAGTGAAAGATGATGGTGTCTTAGTGTTGAGGGAACTAAAGCATGAAGGGACAGGGCAGTTTCAATCCTTTAAACCTCAGAGTTGGTAGACTGAAGAGTTCTGGGTTATGCTGAAAAAAGTAAAGTGTTAGCAATGATGTTCATAAAAATATTTCATTTTCTAGCAGCCTGACTGGTTTATGGCCTGTGGTAAATTTGGAGAGTTTCCCAGAAAGTCACTGGACGGGAAAACTTAGATGCATTAAACTACTGATAATAGTTCTTCAGGTTGATGAAAACCAAGTGCTTTCCTTAAATAAAAGACCTCTTGACTTTTGGGAAGAAGGTGAAGTGCTGACCAGGGCTGATCTTGCTTCACTCTGCAGCAGCTCTGTCAAGATGCTGCTGTGGAATTCTAGGAAGCCAGTTTTGTGGCTCTGCAGGCTGGAGAGGTGAAGCCTGATGCAGGCTCTGCTCTTCTCATCTCATCTATTATTTTCCTGCTCTGTGTATCTTTGTGATCTCTGTCTGCTTATAACCTGTGAAATCTTTCTCTCCAGCAATGATTTCAAAATACAAGCTACTACTTGGGTGTTCTTCTAAGGGAAAATTAGTGCATCTCTTGTCGTTTGCAGTAATTTCTTTTCAAGGTGGAAGGAAGCACTGATTTCTTTCATGTAGGTCAGGGCAGAGTTGCTGTGGAGCAGTTGCTTTTGCTCAATTACACTTTAGACTGGCAATTAAATCAAATGATAACAAGGCCTGCCATGTAATTTCACTGCTCCACTGACTTCTTGCACTCAAAGGACTAGAACAATTGTGGTAATCAAAATAACTTGTGTGTCCCAAACCCCCTCAAATGAGCTGTTAAACCTGCTCTACTACTCTGCTAAGCAGTCATCCAGCTACAACATCATTCAGCCTGCATGCTCTAAATTCAGGGGAAAAGTTAAATGCCCTTTTTAGTGGTATCAGTTCTGCTTGTCAGAGCTTCCCTAAATCAGCACTCTGCTGCAAAAGAACTTTATTTTGCAGTAGGATATCTTAACAAAGATGCCTGGTGCAGTGTCTGAAATCTTCAGTACTGTGTTGCTGATAGATTTTCAGCTGTTTGAGGAGGTAGCAGTGAGAATTATCTGTCCTTTCTATCTTTTTTTTTTTTTTTTTGCACTGTCAGCTTGCAAGCACAGCTGGCTTGTTTTAAGTTATGTGACTCATGAGGCTGCCAAAGCACTTATATTTTTTAGCACTTTTATTTTGAGTTTTAAATTGGGCTTTTTTGGAATGGCTCTTCTGGTTGTGCAGCATCTCATCTGTGGGGAATCCCTCCTTGGGATGGAGATTTCCTGATGCTTCTATATAAAGATCAAATAGCTAAAACTTCTCTGTAAGGAGAAGTGACTCCTGTTTCTCACTTCATCGAAAAGGGAAATGAAAGAAGTCAGGATTGGAACTAGATGATCTTAAAGGTCTCTTCCAACTCTGAAAATTCTATGATTCTATGATTATTTGTAGCTACTGTATTCAGTGTAAAGTGTAATGGGTCCTTTTTCCAGAAAGAGTTGCTTTTGCAGGTTGGAATTCACTGATACATCGTGGGGAAACACTTCTCCCTTTGCTTGTAGGACTACCAGGCTGTATCTGGCTCCACACATATTTAAGCTGTTGGTTTTATTTAAGGGGTTTTGTCTCCTTCTTGCTGCACTCTCCCCATCTTGTAGCAGCACACCTGCTTGTACAGCCACATTTGTGAACCATATGGAGGAACTGACCCAGTGAAACTAACCCAGCAAGAGAAGAGAGGTGGTTGATTTTTCCCCCAGACTGGTTCCTCGGGGTGATTCTCTGAGCAGCTGCCTGAGTGCTGGTGTGGGATGGTACAGATGAAGAGGGCCACGCAGCAGGGGTTGGCAGTGGGGCCATTTGGTGATGCTGAACTCCAACGCAGTGGGTTTTGTGGTTTGAATATTCTGACATCTCAAAAATGATCTGAAACCCTTCACAGAGATCTGGAATTTCCCTCAGAATAGTACCTTGTGGTGAAACAGCAGCAACCCCTTGACGAAGAGTTTTAGAGCCTGTTTGAATTGTCTTTTGGATATGTCTTTATAGCTGATGGTCTCGTGGTTAAAGCTAATTATCTTTGATCAGGAGAGGTTAATTAACTCTGAATGCTACCTCTGTTGGGTTCTGAGGAACTCTGAATAATGTGAAATGAGTGACAATGTAGTGGAAGGTTTATTTTCAGGATCCAGGTCCCTCTGTCATCATGCCCACATGCTGAAGAATGTGGACATTGTCCACCTGATTGGAAACTTGTTCCCTACCACCAAAGCTAAAGGGACAAGGAATGGGACAGGAGGGAGGAGGAGAGTGGTGACTAAGGTTGTGATTTAAATAGACATTCATGAGCTGTTGCATGTTGAGTCCTGAGCTGTGCTGTGGTCTCCCAAATTTAATGTTCCTCTTCCAACTGATTTGAGAGAAGTGAGGCTTTAGACTTTGTGATAATTTCCAGACTTTGGAAGGGGCAGAGAAGCCACAAACCCTGGAGATAAGGACTCCACTCCTGCCTAGCTGTAGGTGATGACACTCTTATCCAAACCTCATTGCATGTACTGAAAGACAAACTTGTTTGCCTTTGCTTGAGGGCTACTTCATTGTAACACACTCCTTGAACTAGTTGTGCAATTAGCTTCCAATCCTAAAAATACCTGGAGAAAGTTGCCTTCTCTGATAGGTGCACTCTGGCCTGTTCTGGGGTTGTAAGGAATTTAAGAAAAACTAAAGGTGAAGGGAGGAGTGAGGGAGATGAAGGGAGGAATGTATGCTTGTACAGGTAACTTACCTGAATGAGCACTTAGATGGCTACTGGAGTTAATTAAGGGAGAGAAATGGCACTTAAATCCCTTAAATAATTTTTACTGGGAGTGCAGTGTATGTTCAAAGCAATTATTTTAATTTTGAAGGAGTGTTTTAAGTTGTTCATAAAGATGGTCAGCAGTGTTACCCAGCTCTAAGCTTAGATTTGAAACAACCTGCAAGGTCCATATTGGTTTTTATTTTAAAGCCAGACTTAATCTTTCTGTTGACATTTTTGATACCAATTTTTCATGAAATAAGGCTGTGCAACCCTACAATTAAAGCAGCTTAGAAATTTTATTATTAGGTAGAGATACTGGGGCATCCCATCTCAGGCTCTGTTTTCAGTCTAACTCAGAAATAGACTTTGCAGGATCCACTGATTGTTTTGAGTCTTTCACATGAAAAGAAATCTAATATTCCTCTTATATTTCCAGGAAGGATAACTACTAAATCACTGAAGGGATATCAAGTGTCATACTGTGATTCCAAAACAGATAATGGCCTTTCAGCTCTTGTTAAAAGCCTCTTAAGACAAACTGCAAACAGAAAAGTTGGCTTTTAGTTTCAAAAGCATTTTCAATCCGCTTTTGTTCAACGTTTTTTTTTTTTTTAAGGTGGATCCAGACTTGAAAACTAACAAGCTTCTGGGAAAAAAAAGAAGTAAAATGAAATCTGTGGTGAAAGGAGTTATTAAACCAACTGTTTGAGGCTTGTAGGTGGTTTGTGGTGATCCAGAGTGGATAGGGAGCTATTTGTCAACACCCCCATGGGAGATGGGTGAGACACTGGTAGGTTGGGAAATGGATTGGGAGAACAGGATACTGAAGGATTTGGTATTTGAAGTGGTGGTTTCCTGAGTGCAAGTGTATGGTAGTTTGTTTTAGGTATGCATGGGGTTTTCACAACTAAAAGAACCACAGTGAGGCAATGATTTCAGAGCAGCTGACCAGTTCTACAAACGTGATTTGTTAGCTACTGAAATTTAACAATAAGCTGGTGATATTAAATATTTGTCAGAGATGTAGGACATAGTCTGCTTTGAAGCTGAGGATTTTAGCTACAGCTGTCAAAGGTATTATTTGGCACTTGACAGAGGGGGAGGAAGGGGTTGATTCAATCTGATTATTGTCCTTTTAAATATGGTACTGTAGAATTTATTTTCTTTAAGGTTGTTACCAAAGTCTCCAGGATCACTGTGAATTCAGGAGGCTTTTTTCAGTCAGGGCCCTGGATTAGGTGATGCTTTATGTTGCAGCTTTGTCCATCAGGTCTGGTTGAAAACAGTGTTTCCAGCGTGATGATACAGAACACCAAGGTGGGACTGCTGCAGTTCCATGCTAATAGTGTCACATATTTGTTTGAAAGTGCTTGAATAGCTGGGGTAATTTAGACACAAAAATTGCTTATTGCTTACTCAGAATAGTTTGGTTTGTGTATCAGTGTTGCTTTGTCTGAGCTCATAGCCTGCTTGTCCAGCCAGTTTTGATTATTGTTCACACCAGCTTTCAGCCAAAGCAAACTGAGTGTTTGGGGGGATGTTTTTGACAGCGGTGCTTTGGAAATCATTAAAATGCTGTAATTATAATAAAAAAGAAATGGTTTGATTTCAGTCTTCAGAAAATCCTTTAACTATTGAGAGCTTTTTCCTTGTTTTTTAGCGCCGGCTTCGTCACCTTCGGAACATTGCTGCCCGGAACATTATCAATAAGAATGGTTATCGCCTCTTGGACACGTACTTTACTCTCCACTTGTGTGATAACACCAAGATATACAAAGGTAAACAAGGCTTGTTTTCAGGTTTTTTTGTTAGTTTATCTTTGAATGCTTCAAAGATAAATTCTCTGTCCTCTCTTGGCCTTGACAACCTGCTGCTGTTACTTGCATCAAGTTTAATAAAAGTGGAAAAGAGTTCTTTAATTTCCTGCACTTCCTAACAGCTTTCAGTATCAGCAGCCAAGGAAGCAAAACAGATCTGGTAGAGTCTCTCAAATCAACCTATTTTGGCTCTTGCTGTTCTCTACCCCTGTTGCTAATTTAAGAAATTTGGGAACTTCCAAGAGCACAGAAAACTTCAATCTTTTGGAGTTACTTTGTGTGGGGGAGGAATCCATACCAGTTACTTTACAGAGCATAAGCCAACACTTCTTATTACCAAAGTTTTCCAAAAATAGGATCTTCAGCCAATGACATGAAGCATCCAGGCATCTGTTTTGCTTTTGATAGTTAGATCTCATTGAGCTTTATTGCTTTGCTCTGCACTGCAGTGTGGAGTTATTCATTGTGGAGAGTCCTTATTAAAACTAGGTTTTAATGCTCTTTTTGATGTGATCAACTGAACTTGGCAAATGAATTCTGCTCTTCTCCTAATATTTATTTTCAGCTGGTGTGGTTGAACCTTGCTTTTTTTTCCAGTTGTTTTAGAAGGATAGAAATAAGTTCATGTAGACAGCTCCAGTTTTTTTGGGGTAGTTGGTAACTGATCAGTGTTGCTGCAGTGTTTGTTGCAGGGGACTGTTCTGTGTTCTATCAGAGCTTTATCCTTGGAATCCAGTGGACTGAGAAATATTCTACAAAATCTGTATTCCAGCCTCCAGAGCTGTCTACCTCAAGACTTTAAGCTCTTCCTTTGGCTGGGAAAGCCAAGGTCTGCATGTTTGCAGTTCCTTATTTCCATTTAAGTACAGGGTTCTTGGCACCTCAATGAGGGAATTTGGCAGTTCACTTTCCAAGCATCTGGAACAGGTCCCCCTTGCTCTTCAGGAAAGCAGTGCAATTAGTTTATCTGTGCTGAATTCCTCCAGGAAGATGTTGTATAACAAATTAGGCACTCTGCAAGTGTCATCCAAATATTATACAGTACTGGGGCATGTGCTTTCCCCAGAAAATAAAACCTCAGTACATCTTGAGAGTTATCTTAGGCGTAAGGATATCCTAAATTTAAATAATGACTTCTAATCATTAAGTGTGAATGAGTACTCCTAATTAAAATTGTGATGGCATTTTAAAGTATTTCTTATTAATCTGTTACTGGTAAACTAGACCCACTAGTGTTTTGTCTTTCATGATTTATTTAGTTTTTCTTATTTCAAATACTAATATTTGTATCAGTGTTTAATCCGTGGGTATTTTTTTTTACTTATTTTTCTTTAGAGTTTTATAAGAGTGAGGTGATCAAGAATTCTCTGGTAAGTTGTTTTTTTTTTTTTAATATGGAAAAACTTTCTTTTAAAAATTGTATTGATACTGCAGTATTTTGATTTTTCTGCTGAATACTGTAAGAAATGTAATTCCTCTCTTTAGCTCTGTTAGGAGCATCACCTTCTTCTTTTTAGGTTCTTTTCACAAGAGTTGGAATAGCAAGTTACTGAGTAGTAAAAGTGCAAGTTCATTTTAACAGCTTTGGAGCAGTGGTTTGTTGGTACTTCTACTGAACACTCCAAGGGGTGGGCATGTTCATGTGGAAAATGTTGAGTGCTCAGGTTAAACTTTATGATCCATGACAGTTTTAAAAGACTGAGAACACCAAATAAACAGGGTAATGTTAGCTGGCATTTTACTGGTTTAACTTTTTTCAGTATCTGAGAATTGTAGGCATCATAGCTCAGGCTTGTTTAAAAGTTCATGGTGTTTCTTTTTTTGTTGTTTGTTCCTTTTCTTGCTGGTGTTATGGACAGACATAGCTGTTTTTATTTAAATATCTGTGAACTGCTTGTTTGAGGAGCAGTTGCATGTTACTTTGCTGTGTTTAGGGGTTCATTGGAGGCTTTTCACCTCTGTGTAAAAGTCCTGCTTGCAACACCCCAAATAAAGGGAGAGTCAAACTGTTGCAGACTTTATACCATTTAATTCTTTGAGCATCTTTTTGTTGTATAGTTGAACAGTAGAGAACATCTCCCTGCATATATAAATGTGTAATTTTTGAAGAGCTAAACACTTTAAGAAACTGAAGATTGAAAACATCTTAAAGATTATAGATTTTCCAGTTCACATCAGTCAGGGAATCAGAACTGAACAGTTGATACAACTGAGAAGGGGAAGGTCTCTTTCTAGAAGTAGGGTGCTGCAAGTGGTGGGTAAAGCAGTTTGAAAACTGCTGAACTGACTTGTTCACTCCTGCATTTTAACAAGGTGGAACTACACCATTTGTAGCATGCTGGGCTTTAAATGCTTTGAAAAAATGTCCTGAATGGAGGAAAAGCTGCCTAGATACTCCAGGCTGTTAACTTATCCTAAAAAACCAATTCCTTTAAACTTTGGGATGTTGAGTTCTGGCTATGCTAAATCAGGAAAAGAAATAACTAATAGCTAACTAATGGAAATAAGGGATGGAATGACAATAAAAATTAGTAAAATGTCTTAGCATTAAGTATGTCATCTAAAGGTATTATAATAGCCTATTATTCTTATGCCTTAATAGCCACCAAATATCCCTTTCTCCTTAGGAAAATTTGATGAACACTTTCCTTCTGTAATATTACTGGGTGACTTTGTCCCTCCCTTCTTTCCAGAGGCATCTTCAAAGTTACCTAATACCAGTTCAGGAGTGCTTGGCCTGTTCCAAGCTGCTTTAAGACTAGAAGGCAAGGCTTGTTGTTTCATGGCATGGTAGTTCCTACCTTTTGCTTTTTTAGTTTGGAGGAGCTACAATTTCTATGTGCCAGAGAGAGGAGACTTAGAGAAAGCACTTTCCCATGTCTGCATTTGGTCACTTTGTGGCTGAAGTCCTGTGAAGGTCCCAAAGTTGTCATCTGGCTCATGTCACTGGTAGTGTTGGATCAACTTGGTTTGGTTGCAACCTGAGCCAATTACAGCAGTTCCCTTAAATCTTGAATTGAAATGTTATCAGAGGTGAGTGCAAGTCCTTGGAAAGCCTCATCTTTGCAAATCTGAGTTCTAGTGGAGTAGAAATATGCCATTAACTTAAAATCTGCTGCTTCTGAAAGCCTTGGAGTGAAGAAGAGCCCTTGGTGACATTTGAGGATTGCCATCAGCATCAGTCAGGGAGGAGAAGAATGTGAACTAACCTGTCAATAAATTATGCAGATGTAATTAGTGAGCACTAGATAAGTGTTTGAAATTTGTCTTCTGCCATGCAAGCTGTACCCTGGTTTTCAGAGCTCAATTATAACTTGGAAAGGAGTGTTGCATCCACTTTTAAAGTTCCTGATGTAGCTAAACTGATTTAGTAATTCTGAAGTAAATTCTTCAACTCCTTGAAATGGAAGAAAGTGGATCCCACACTGAGTTTCTCAAGTTTTTTATAACATGTAGCTTTTAACCCAGGAATTCTCTCTAGAAAATAAAATCAGGAAGCAGCAGAGTCTGTTGGCTTCAGCTCTTTGTAAACCTTCAAGTGGCTGGTGTTCATGAGTCCTGAGGTTTTTTTTTAGGCTTTAACATGAACTTTGCTACTTTCTGAGCTGTGATTTTAAGGACTTATAGATTGAGTTGTTTTTTTATCCCTCTTTGGATACCTACAGAATCCAACTTGGAGGAGTCTGGACTTTGGAATAATGCCTGATCGTCTCGATACCTCTGTCTCCTGTTTTGTTGTGAGGATCTGGGGTGGCAAGAAGGAGCACTTTCAGCTTTTGATTGAGTGGAAGGTCAATCTAGATGGGTTGAAGTACTTGGGCCAGCAGGTAATGCAAAACCTGTTTTTTCTTAACTTTTTCCTTAAGGAAACAAAACATCTGGATGAGCAAATATAGAGAATGCTAAGAAAGGAAAGAAATGAATTTTTAGGGCATATTTAAAAGTTTGCAGGGATTCATGGTAGCTTTCTTTAGAGTTTTAAATCTTGACTAATTGAATGTTTTAAGGTAACCATTGGTGACTTGAGCATCTTAAAAGCACCAAATGCTGTGTCATTCCATTCCAAAGCCTTGAAATTGCAGTAAGGTTGTGCATACAGTTACAAGAACACAGATCATAAAGTTTGTGTATTTGACAGTTTTAATCCATTCTCGTGCTGATGATACTCCAGTAAAGATCTTCAGGCCAAAGAGCTTACTGCATGTCAGGGTTTAACACTGGCCTGGCAATTAAACCCAATAACAGATTTTTCTATTAATCCCCCTCTCCTCCCTGATAAGGAAAGGAGAGAGAATAAGGGAAAGAGACTGATGGGTTGGGAACTAAACTACACAACTTTAATAAAACAGTAATGATAAATAGGTAAAATTACTAAATCTATACAAATATACAGGAAAAAATTGATCCCAGGTTCCTCCCCCCTTTCCCCCAATAACTCTCACGTCACCACTGAGGCTGCAGGGCAGCCCTGGGAAAGTCCAGGCTGGAATCCTGGAGTCAGGAGCAGTCAGGAGCTGGAGGCAGGAACACACAGATTCAGGCTGGAATGGATCAGGAGCACAGGCAGAGGAATGGATGGGATCCTCCCAGGATGCTGAAGCAAACAGGGAACAGGTGAAGGAAGGCAGGATGAGAGGAAAGGGCAGGAAAGGTCTTTGACCCTCATGATCCCTCCAATTTATCCTGAGTATGAGGTGTATGGGATGGGATACTCTGTTTGGTCAGTTCTGGCATCTCTCTTGTCTGTTCCTCCCCAAAGGAGGGGTTCAGGTGGGACCTCTTTACTCCTTCTGCAGGGTAAAATGTTCCTCAGAGCTGAGCAGTGTCCTTGGCTCTGCACACCAGTCTCTGGCAGTAACTATAAACATCCAGTGGGATCAGTCCTAGAAGCAGACACTGTCTGAGAAACTTGCT
Source organism: Florisuga fusca (assembly GCA_038090715.1). Lineage (NCBI taxonomy): Eukaryota > Metazoa > Chordata > Aves > Apodiformes > Trochilidae > Florisuga > Florisuga fusca. The sequence goes on from JAAWXA010000007.1 coordinate 706,573, forward strand.
GTTCATTTCAGCAAGTGCAGCTACTTACAAGAAACTGAGCTGAAAGCAAAAGTACAAACCAGAAAATCCCCTTTATCCTGGCCCAAACCAGGACACTGCATAAGACCTCTTTTAATTCTGGTATTTCTCTTACTTAGTAACCTTTTGAAAGAGGTGAAAAGTGAGGTGTTTTCTTCAGTATTGTGGAGTTTATTGTAAAAGAGGCTCAAAAGGAAATCCTATTTTATAACTACTAAAACCAAAACAATACAGTGCCTTTTGAATCATGTAGGTTGTCCTGATACCAACGTGCACTTCTTGATGGATTAGTTGATAGAATCTCTTTAGGATAGGTCATAATTTAGTTTTCCATTAATTTCTTTTTTTTTCTTAAATTAAAATGTTTCAAAACCTGTGGAGAAAGTTTTGCAGGGAATGACTGCTTCACATGGTGCAATCTGGCTGACTCAGACCCCATCACTGCTGGGCTGGGAGATAGTCAGAGGAGCAGGAGTGAGGAAAAACTCCTGGGTTAAGATAAAGATTATTTACAAATGGAAAAGGAAAAATATGAGAATTTTAAGAAAGAGCTGAAGAGAGGAAAAGGGGGAAGGAGAATAAAATAAATCACTCACCAACTCCCACCAGCAGATTCATGCCCAGCTAGTCCCTGAGCAACATCCACCTTCCAAAGACTGACCCCTCTTTTTCACTGATGTTACATGGTATGAACATCCCCTTGGTCAGTCCAGGTCAGCTGTCCCAGCTCTGTCCCCTCCCAAGCTTTTTTCTTGGGGACTGTGGGGGCAGAGTGAGAGCCAGAGAGAGATTCTGTGAGATTCACTGTTCAGCAGCAGCTCAAACACTGGTGTGTTACTGACTCTGTTTTAGTCACACAGCTAAAACAGCACCATACACCCTGCTGTGAAGAGAATTAACTCCCATCAGAGCCAAACCCAGTACCCTTTATATTCTAGCTCTCTTCCCATTTATTTTTTTTTTTTACTGAACAGGAGAAATGGCTTCTGAAATGGTGTGGTCTGCTGCATGCTTTCATTTGAAATAATGTTCCTTATATCAGTAGGAGGATATTGGCAGCAGTACTGAATAATGATTTTTTTTGTCTGCTATGACCCCAAAAGCCTCATTTTTAGTATTATTTTAGGTAATATCACATGAAAGTTAATTATCTTTCAGAGTTACCTCTCTAATTAGTTTTCTGATCTCTAGGTTTTGCCTTTTAGTAGTTTTTGTCAGCTGGAAGTGCAGCAATAGGAAGGATTCTCTGGCCAGTGTTCTCAATTCCAAGGTAGAATGTCTGAACATAGCCAGTGGGCTGGGTCAATCTAAATCTGTGAAGAAAATATGTTTTCTATAGCTAACTGCACTTTTCTCTGAATTTTCATGAGCATCTAGAATTACAGGTGCTGAAAAACTGCATTTAACCATCAAACAGCAATTTGTACCTTGTTTGCAGTGTGGAGTCATAGTAAGCTGTTAAATGATTTGTTCTCTTCTTACAGATACATGCAAGAAACCCAAACGAGATTATTTTTGGTCTCAATGATGGTTATTATGGAGCTTCATTTGAACAGAAGGTAAGGGTATCTTGTATTTGTTCTGGCTTGTTAGTACTGGTGACAAGCTGAAATTAAACTACTAAGCTTAAATTGCTCAGAACATTAAAATGTTTAATTTTCAGAAGAAATACTTTTTTGACATGACAGATAAGAACTGTTAATCTCACCCCTGGTGTGTGGACATCTGAGCTGTTCTGGGAAGACTTAAAGCATATTAAGTCCAAAAAAAGCCTGGTTAATAAAAATAAACCTTGAGTTTTATTCAAATATAGAACATAGAGTCATGGAATTTTCAGGATTGGAAGGGACCTCAAAGATCATCTGGGTCCAAACTGTTTGGTGTTTGGATGGTGATCCTTGAAATTGTGAATTGTTTGGTAAACAGCTCAGACTTTGTTTCCTGGTGCTGTTCACTCTCTTTTCCTGATGCAAGACAGAACTGTAGATTTTCATGGCTTCAGTATTTAGAACCTGGGCCTCAGTTCCATGGTGGTATCACTGTCCTCTCTCCTGAGTGATTCTTATCAGGACCTGCTTCCTAGCTGGAAAAATACATCTCTTTTGATTCTTGTACATGCTCTGTAGCTAAATTGCAAATAGAATCATAGCCTCTCCAGAACAAAAATAATCTTCTTTGTCCATTTCTATCATTTATTTGGTTCTTTCTGGCTGCAGGTGCTAGAAATTAATTTTGTCACCCTGCTTGCTAGCTTCTGACTGCTTTCTTTGTCAGTTCCTTGAACTAAACCTCCTTGTGTGGTGCATACCTTCTGTGTTTAGGAGTCTTTGTCTGATGTTCAAGCCAATCAAAGCACAAACTCCTTTAACCTACAGAAGCTGTGTGCACCTGAGGGGTATTTCAGCTCTTAGTTGCTCTTGCATTATAATTTTCTTGTCAATGATGGGTATTCTAAATATACAGCCCTACTTTGATCATTATCTTCAATATTTTATTATCTTTATCTTTATTTATCTTTATCTATATCTTTATTATCTTAAAAGACCTGAAGTCTTTTGCAGGAAGGGATTTTTGGTGTCAAGTGTGTGGCTCTGATGCTGTAGAAACTGCAATATGCAGTATGTGACCATCTCTCCTTGGTTGTGTCAGTATTTTCTAATCTTTTGAGGTGTTTTCTTCCTTGTGTCAGCATGTCTTCAGCACTCAAAGACATTTTAATCATACCCCTCAACTTTGGGGATAATACCTGGATGGAATAGCAGTTCCAGTTTCTTGGCACTGGCACATATGAAACCTCATTATGAAAACAGATGTGTACAAATACCATTTTGCAAGCCTAATGAAAACCTCCTGCACAAAAACACTTCAGTCAACGTTGAAAGTGTCCTGGTTTTGCACATATTGGTGTGGACAAAGTTAAGGCATGGTACTCCTTTTCTTTTACTTTATTTTTAAACTTTCCCATTGCTCAAAAATCTCCCTGTTACTTTAATAATCTTCTTGACTCAGAGTTAAATTGCCAAAGGAGATTTTTGTACTCTTACAATAGAGTGCATTTTACTTCTGTAATAAATGTCTTTGGCCATTAATTGAGACCATTTATGAGCCAGAATAAGAAAATTGTTAGAGGATAACTAGAGTGCTATGGTGATGCTCCATGAATTCAGAGTTTTGATAGTCTGTGCAGCTGTACTTATGAACATTTCTTGATCCATCTGGAAAATAATGCAAATTCTCATTTTCTATCTTGTGAACACAATTGTAATAAGGTAGGTGGGAAGCAGTTGTAGCAGAATAAATTGCTACAAGTACCTGTTCCAGTACTTAAAGGTGGAGGTACAAAGAAGATGGAGATTCCCAATTTAAAAGGAGTCACATGAACAAGACAAGGGGCAATGGGCACAGGTTGCTCCTGGGGAGATTCTGTTTGAACACAAGAGGAAGATTTTTCACCATGAGGACAGTCAGACATTGGAATGGTCTCTCAGGGCAAGTGGTGGATTCCCCCACTTTGCAAAGTTTGAAGTCTCAGCTTGACAGGGTGCTGTGACATCTCATATAAACAATAATACCAGAAGGGTTGCACCAGATGATCCTTGAGGTCCCTTCTAGAATTGTGGAATTGTCAGGGTTGGAAGGGACCTTTAAGATCATCCAGTTCCAAACCCCCTGCCCTGGGCAGGGACACCTCCCACCAGATCAGGTTGCTCCAAGCCCCATCCAGCCTGGCCTTAAAAACTTCCAGGAATGGGGCTGCCACCACCTCTCTGGACAACCTGTGCCAGGGTCTCACCACCCTCATGGTGAAGAACTTCTTAATATCTAATCTCAATCTTCCCTCCTCTAGTTTGAATCCATTCCCCCATGTCCTGTCACTCCCTGACATCCTCAAAAGTCCCTCCCCAGCTTTCTTGTAGCCCCCTTTAAGATACTGTAAGACCCCAATAAGGTCTCCTTGGATTCTTCTCTCCAGACTCAACAACCCCAACTCTCTCAGTGTCCTCACTCCAGAGCTGCTCCAACCCTCTGATCATCCTTGTGGCCCTTCTCTGGACACATTCCAGCATTTCCATATTTTTGCTGTAATAGGGGCTCCAGATCTGGACACAGAACTCCAGGTGGGGTCTCACCAGAGTGGAGTAGAGGGGGAGAATCCCCTCCCTTGACCTGCTGCCCACACTTCTCTTGATGCAGCCCAGGATACAATTGGCTAATAAAATTCTAACCTGACTTTGTATGAGTCTGTGAAACTGAAGCACTCTCCCCACTGTTTTTATTGGTGACACTTGTGTAGATTTATTGATCAAATGAATATCTCCCTGGTAATCAAACAGCAAGATCCACATGTCCATATAGGGAGATTGTTTAAAGTGTTTCATCTAAAATCACAACACGAGAAGCTTCACAGCTTCACTACTTAATGTACTTTACCTGCTGTGTGGGAACTTTCAAGACCACTTTAACCTTCAAAATGCAGCTCAAAAATATCTGCTTTGTAGTAAGTTCCTCTTGCAGAAATGAGCAAAGCAGGAAAATCATGCAGCAACATCAGTGGAAAAGTTCTAGATAAACCAGACAAAGAACCATATTCAGGGCCTCTTTGTTAATATCATAACTGACTCTTCACTTTTTATTTTTCTGATGTCAGAAAGCCTTTACATTCTGTATCCTTGACAATATAGAAGTACTGGGACTTTTACCTTGCTTCTATCTCTTCTGTCCAGCAACAACTAACTTGGCTACTGCTGATACACAACTAAAAATGAGTATTTTCTTTGTGTAATGTTCTTACTCATGTTGCAGTTTTCTTGCTGCAATGGATACTTGCTCGTGGCAAAAAAAAGAAAACAAAAAATTGGGAAATAAGGTTTCAAAAGCCATTTGTTCATGCCTTCTGAGCCCTGAAGGGTATTTCTGTGTTGCTGTGGGTGTTTGACAGTGCTCATGGAACTCTTTGAGTGTTTACAGCTTTTCTCCTCAGTGTAAATACAAATCTCTGCTGCTACTGTAGCTACCTTGGTCTTACCTACATTTCACTTTGAAGTAATTGTACCTCCAGCTTCTGGTTTTGTTCAAGTGGTTTTAGTTATTATTTTGGAGTAAAGTATGCAGCCGTTTTCCTAGAAGATTTCAGCAGGATTCTTCTTTCCTCACAACCATGTCCAATTTATTTTCCCATTTCCTTTCTGGCATGTGACTACTGAAGTGCTTGTTCATAGAATCACAGAATGCTTCAGGTTGGAAGGGACCTTCCAGCTCCTCCAGTTCCAACCCCCTGCATGGGCAGGGACACCTCCCACAGCCCAGGTTGCTCCAAGCCCCATCCAACCTGGGCTGAGACACTGCCAGGGATGGGGCAGCCACAGCTTCCTTGGGAAACCTGGGTCAGGGGCTCAGCACCCTCACAGGAAAGAATAAATTCCCATGCTTCCCATCTCCTCTCCATCTCCCNTTCTTGTAGCCCCTTCAGATATTGGGAGGTTGCTCTGAGCTCACCTGGGAGCCTCCTCTTCTCCAGGCTGAACAACCCCAATCCCTCAGCCTGGCTTCCCAGGGAGGTGCTCAGCCCTCTGAGCATTTGAGTGGCTCCTCTGGACACCTTCCAGGAGCTCTGTGTCCTTCTGATGCTGGGGACTCCAGAACTGGACACAGGACTCCAGTTCCTTTCACAGTTTCATCCTCTTTACTTATCAGACAATGGAAGTCTATTTGTGTTTGCTTGGACCAATGTTTGAATAAGGCAGGTGTGAACTTCAAAGAGGCAACCTGGACTTGAAGTATTCCCAACCTTTTAGCAGTTTACTGAATCTCCTTGATTTCATCTGCAGCTGTAAGCATATATGTGTATAACCACTTCCTACTCAGGTTCCACAAATCAGTTTTGGGTGCCTTACCAACCCTCCTAAAATCAGGTTTTTTCCATCTCTAATTTCCTCAGTGCCTTCCTGGCTTTCAGATTTTCTTTCAACCATTTTATTCCTGCTGCTGACTGGCATGACTTCCCCTTGCTCTTACTGTAATAACTTTTAAGAAAGGGAAAAGTTCCTCCTTGAATTTAGGAAAGCAATTATGGCTTTTAGTTAATGACTTCTGTTGTCTCCTTAAAGACATATACCAGAACTAGTTTGTACAACTCTCCATAACTCAAAACATTTGGTTGTGGTCAGGAAAGTCTGTACAAAGGAAGAGAAGAATAAGTTATATTCTTAGGGATACTGAATTCCAGGTACTATTTCAACCATCAAGCAGGAAAGACACCTTTGGGAAGCTGCAGTTCTCTCTGTCCAGTTTGTGGTGTCCATCACTGCAGGTAGAGTTTTTCCCTATATAGCATCTATTTATTTATTATATAGTTTTTTTAGGAGCTAGATCCTGGCCACTTGGCACAAGCAAAACCTCTTTGTGTGTTCACAGATCCACGTGCCTGTATCTAATAAATGTTGTGGCAGAGACGTAGTCAGTCCCCTTTCAAAGNTTTTCTTTCTGAACTAATAGCTCATGTTTCTCACCTCTTCCTAACTGAACTGAACATAGCAATTAACAGGCATCATTAAATTGCTTTATTTCACTGACCTGTCCTTTAGCAGCTTTCAAAATCCAACATAAACTTTGGAGTATTTACAGTGAGGTTTTCTCTATACTTAGAGCACATAGAATCATGATTATTGACTAGGTTCAACGTTTTAGTTGGCTTTGTACTTTTTTCCTGGACTGCAAGGTTGCCTGAGATCCATATTAAGAGCTTCTAAAAATCATCCATCAGGGAAACAGCTGATGGTTTCACTCAAGAGCAATTTCATAAGTGCATGTGTTTGTTTTTAATCTCACATAGTATAAATATGTTACTTCACTGTCAAGTTTCTTCACCAGCTTTTTAAAGACTTTATTTATAAGATGATTAAATATTCTGAGAGCTTTTGGAATGTAAGTTACATTTGGAAAACACTTTATCTGCTTCAGATTTGTTTAATCTGATGACCCAGGTCACTTAAATCTCCAGGTTCTTGTAGCAGTGTTCAGTTCTGGTTGCTGCAGTTAATGTTCAGTTGGAATTTAGGAGCCTACAAAAGAGGCAGGAGGCTGTGGTGAGAACCACTTGTGTCTGGCCACATTGCTGAAGGTAGAATGAGGTCTAGAACTGCAGCCAGAGGCATACAGTATATGGTTAGCTTTGGAACTGTAGAGACATCAGTGATTATATCCTGCTCAGTAACTGTTCCCTCCTTCTATTCCATAGAACAGTTTCAGTACTGCTAAAAATCTGTAAGTTGTTTCTTAAAAATCTACTTTTGTGGCTTTCTAAACCACCAAGGAAAGGCAAAAACCGAATTTTTACTCAAGATCTCATTAATTGCACCACTTCAGTGGTCCCTTCCAGCATCTCCAGAGTGCATCAAACATTTAGGAAGAAAAAGTACCATTCCTCAAGTGTTCTGGAGTCTGAAAGATTTCAAAGCAGATCTGTCTGGTTAGTAGGTTGAGAGAGGTTCACCTCCCCCTCTACTCTGCCCTGGTGAGGCCATGTCTGGAATATTGTGTCCAGTTCTGAGCCCTTCAGTTCCAGAAGGACAGGGAACTGCTTGAAAGAGTCCAGCACAGAGCCTGCAAGATGATGAAGGGAGTGGAACATCTCCTGATGAGGAAAGTCTGGAGAAGAGAAGACTGTGAGGGGTGACCTTGTTAATGCTGATATGTAAGGGGTGAGTGTCAGGAGGATGGAGCCAGGATCTTCTCAGTAATATCCAGACAGGACAAGGTGTGCAAGCTGGAGCCTTGGAGGTTCCATGTAAACAGAAGAAAAAGCTTTTTCAGTGTGAGGGTGGCAGAGAACTGGCACAGGCTGCCCAGTGAGGATGTGCAGTCTTCTCTGGAGACATTCAAAACCCACCTGGATGTGTTTCTGTGTAACCTACAGAAGGTGATCCTGCTCTGGCAAGGGCTTGGACTCAATCTTTTTGAGATCCCTTCCAGCCCCTAAGATTCTGTGGCTCAAGCTACTTGGGACAGCAGCATGTTGTTCTCTCCAGTGACAAACATGCTTCCTGAATAAACCACCTAAATTCCTTGGCACTGTTTTTCTGGAAGTGAAACCCAGCACTTCATCACATCCTCATACACATAGCAAGAATGCTGAGATGAAACTACTTACGATATTTTTCTGACACTATCAAGCCCTGCATTCAGGGCTTCTGTGAGCCTGCTCCCACATTTGTAAATAAAAATTAGCTTTGAGTTTAGAGCAACATAACATAACAACCCCATGCAGCACTACAGGCTGGGGACGGAGTGGCTGGAGAGCAGCCAGACAGAGAGGGACCTGGGGGTTTGGATTGACAAGAAGCTGAACATGAGCCAGCAGTGTGCCCAGGTAGCCAAGAAGGCCAATGGCATCCTGGCCTTAAAAACTTCCAGGAATGGGGCTGCCACCACCTCTCTGGACAACCTGTGCCAGGGTCTCACCACCCTCATGGTGAAGAACTTCTTAATATCTAATCTCAATCTTCCCTCCTCTAGTTTGAATCCATTCCCCCATGTCCTGTCACTCCCTGACATCCTCAAAAGTCCCTCCCCAGCTTTCTTGTAGCCCCCTTTAAGATACTGTAAGACCCCAATAAGGTCTCCTTGGATTCTTCTCTCCAGACTCAACAACCCCAACTCTCTCAGTGTCCTCACAGCAGAGCTGCTCCAACCCTCTGATCATCCTTGTGGCCCTTCTCTGGACACATTCCAGCATTTCCATATTTTTGCTGTAATAGGGGCTCCAGATCTGGACACAGAACTCCAGGTGGGATCTCAGGAGAGTGAAGTAGAGGGGGAGAATCCCCTCCCTTGACCTGCTGCCCACACTTCTCTTGATGCAGCCCAGGATACAATTGGCTAATAAAATTCTAACCTGACTTTGTATGAGTCTGTGAAACTGAAGCACTCTCCCCACTGTTTTTATTGGTGACACTTGTGTAGATTTATTGATCAAATGAATATCTCCCTGGTAATCAAACAGCAAGATCCACATGTCCATATAGGGAGATTGTTTAAAGTGTTTCATCTAAAATCACAACACGAGAAGCTTCACAGCTTCACTACTTAATGTACTTTACCTGCTGTGTGGGAACTTTCAAGACCACTTTAACCTTCAAAATGCAGCTCAAAAATATCTGCTTTGTAGTAAGTTCCTCTTGCAGAAATGAGCAAAGCAGGAAAATCATGCAGCAACATCAGTGGAAAAGTTCTAGATAAACCAGACAAAGAACCATATTCAGGGCCTCTTTGTTAATATCATAACTGCCCTTCACTTTTTATTTTTCTGATGTCAGAAAGCCTTTACATTCTGTATCCTTGACAATATAGAAGTACTGGGACTTTTACCTTGCTTCCATCTCTTCTGTCCAGCAACAACTAACTTGGCTACTGCTGATACACAACTAAAAATGAGTATTTTCTTTGTGTAATGTTCTTACTCATGTTGCAGTTTTCTTGCTGCAATGGATACTTGCTCGTGGCAAAAAAAAGAAAACAAAAAATTGGGAAATAAGGTTTCAAAAGCCATTTGTTCATGCCTTCTGAGCCCTGAAGGGTATTTCTGTGTTGCTGTGGGTGTTTGACAGTGCTCATGGAACTCTTTGAGTTTTTACAGCTTTTCTCCTCAGTGTAAACACAAATCTCTGCTGTTACTGTAGCTACCTTGGTCTTACCTACATTTCACTTTGAAGTAATTGTACCTCCAGCTTCTGGTTTTGTTCAAGTGGTTTTAGTTATTATTTTGGAGTAAATTATGCAGCCATTTTCCTAGAAGATTTCAGAAGGATTCTTCTTTCCTCACAACCATGTCCAATTTATTTTCCCATTTCCTTTCTGGCATGTGACTACTGAAGTGCTTGTTCATAGAATCACAGAATGCTTCAGGTTGGAAGGGACCTTCCAGCTCCTCCAGTTCCAACCCCCTGCATGGGCAGGGACACCTCCCACAGCCCAGGTTGCTCCAAGCCCCATCCAACCTGGGCTGAGACACTGCCAGGGATGGGGCAGCCACAGCTTCCTTGGGAAACCTGGGTCAGGGGCTCAGCACCCTCACAGGAAAGAATAAATTCCCATGCTTCCCATCTCCTCTCCATCTCCCCTCTTGCAGCTGGAAACCCTCCCCCTCATCCCATCCCTCTAGACCCTTGTCCAAAGTCCCTCCCCAGCTTTCCTGGAGCCCCTTCAGGCACTGGAAGGTGCTCCAAGGTCTCCCTGAAGCCTCCTCTTCTCCAGGCTGAACACACCCAACTCTCTCAAAGA
>JAAWXA010000007.1:721259-812122 GCA_038090715.1 Florisuga fusca
CATGTTAACTCTACTAGTTTACAGGAACACTTTCTCTGATGCTTCTTACCTTTGATATCTTGCTCAAAAAGCTGCTGACAGCATTTATTTCTTTTAAAATCATCTCTAGCCTAGTGCTTTTATTTTCTCCTACCAAGCAGTCTGGTTTGCCACCTCCTCCAGGAGCCTGAGCTTGAGTAACTAGTCCCTGAATTCTTTCTGAAGCTCCTTTTTTGTGGGAGCAAATCCCACTTACAACCAGAAAAGAGAAATGGGTGTAATTTGATGTGTGACTCGTTTGACAGGACACATACTTTGGGAGGAAATGAATTGGTGTCTGCCTGCTTCTGTCCATTGGCTGTAAAGAGAATAAGGGAGGTGTCTACACTGTCAAGGCTTGCACCTGGTCACATAAATCCCCCATTTTGAAGGCTTCCTCCTGATACCATATTTGCAATAAAAATTCATGAGCTGCACATGTGGTTTCTTAATGTTTTCAGGAGTCATGTGGGTCTGAAGAATGGTTTGTATTGGCTTTGTTTAAACTTCTTAGAAATGGAAGCAAGTCCTGGTGATGGTGGTGTCTGCAGCAGAGTTATTCTGCTGGTACTCTGCTTCCAGGTGTGACACAGACACTCTGGTCATCTGTACGGTGTGAAAATCAAGTCAGAGAGAAGGCTCAAGCTTAACTCTTGAAAAAAACTGCAAAACAAGAACTTACTTGGTTGGTCTCTGCTATCAAAACTGCTTTTTGGGGAAGAAATTATTTCATTTTTTTCTCAAAAGCAGCAAATAGCAAAATTTTCTGAAGCTTTAATGAAAAGCATGTACTTGGCTCTAATTAAGTTGATGAAAAAAAAAAAAATGAATTGGGAATGTCAGAGTGTGTGAACAGTAGAAAATTTTTAAAGTCTTGGATTCAAATAGTGCCTGTGTGCTCAGATGCTTAATTACATGGATTTACAAGTTGATTAAGGAGGAGGAAAAGTTTTAAGTACCCAGACAGCTTAGCTTTACACAAGGAAGTGCTCAGCACCTCTTCAGCTCCTCAGCCTTCTTGTTTTGGGGCAGGGACAAGATCCTCAGGCAAGCAGAGTGGTGCTAACAAGTTATTCATGCCATATGGAAATGACGAATGTGTTTCCAGCCACTTACTTAAAAAAAAAAAAAAAAGGCTAACTAGCAAAAAATTAAACACCCCAACTGGAAAGGTAAAATTTGGAAGTTTTTTTGTCCCTTGGCCATATTGTCAGATTTCCTGGAGAGAGGTCACTTCAAGGCTTTCTAAATATTATGTAGCTGGTAGTAATAGGTTATACAGTAACACATTTCACCTTTCACATCACACTCAGGATGGGCCAAATACATCTGAGGTCATGTTCTGGACATGTCTCCATAATCAGGCCCTCAGCACGTTTGCAGCACTAATGGGAATAGATTTATATTTAGTATTCTTAGTTTTGTATCCTCTCTTTTCCTTAAAACTTTGAAAAACAGACCTTTCAGTATTATATGGTGTTAGGAAGATGGAATATGCTGGCAGTCAGCAAAGAAGGGGCTTAAAATCCTGTATTTTAAAACTTCAGTTCCTAAATACAATCAGTGATATCTTGTATTCTACAACAGCTTTTTTTGGTTTTGTGACATTTAGAGCAATTGGCCTGCCAGTAGCTTTTGTTCCTTTAAGTCTGTGAGTGCCTGAAATCCCAAATTGTGCCTGGAGACAAATAGTGCTCTAAAAATTAGGGAAAACTGCCCCTTTGAAGTCTGGCTTCCTATATTTTTATCTCTCCAGGCAAAGCCTCTTTCTCCAGGGTTTAACCATTTCTTCAACAGAAATGATGGCAAGTTGATGCTTTTTGGTCAGAAAACATTTTAGTAGTAGTTTTGTTTAAAATACTGTGTTTGGGGATTTTTTTTGTGTGTGTTTTGTTTGTTTGTTTTGGGTTTTGTTTGGTTCGTTTTGTTTTTTTGTTTATTTTTTTTTTTTTAACAGCAACAGATTCTGATACTGGAAGAGTCTGAGTGCTGGGGAGAAGGAGAAGACCAGCTCCAGGCAATCACTGTAATATTGCTAATATCTAACCTGGCTGAAGTTGATTTAAATAGTACTTCTAGGTGTTAAAGGGCTTCCTCTGCTCCTGCCACATGTTTATCTGATCTGGTGGATTAAATCTTGAAAGCTAGAGAAACTCCAGAGACAGCACAGGCTGTGCCTTCATTAAACACACCAAGTTCTCCCCATTCTGGTGAGAAACAAATACATTTGGTTCAGGTGCCCATGACAGGTAAACATGAATTTTCACACCAGGTCATAACACTAAGTGACTAATTTTTCTGTGTTTCACACCACAGCCATGGTGGCCCAGGTTCAGAGACTTGAAATGGCCCAAGATTGCCAGTGACAGACTGCTCTGAGGAGGATCAGAGCTCAACTTCTTAACTAGCAACTAATTACTGCTTTCTAGGTTAGGGCTTCAAAGCAACTTGGATTTCACTGTTTGACATTGGGCATGTTGATACATGACAAGTAGAAAGAGAAGTTCCTAGAATTTGATTTAAATCCCAGTACCTTAAGTATGCCCTTCTTCTTGAGATGTCAATCTCTCAGGCTGGGGATGCTTTAAGTGAGAGCCTGCTCTCAGGATTTGTCATTTGCAATGCAACATGTTCATTTAAAAAAAGAGTGCATGTCTTGGCACCAAAGAGAGATAATTTAAAAACACAAACGTAGGCAGTGTTTGTCTGCAGTGTGAAATTTTGAGATGTGGGGAAAATCCATTCTCTGAAATGACCAAGACTAAAACATGGAGACAAAATATCAAATCAATTTTTGTTCAGCTCTTCTTGTCTAAGGAAAGAGGCTTTTAAACAAACACATTGCTGGGGTGTTTATATCATTCCATGTTTATCAGCACTTAGTGAACAAACAGAACTTCCACAAGGTGATCTCTGAAAGCAAGAAAAAGACAAAGGGACACAGTCAGCTGAAGCAGTTGTAGTGCTGAAAAACTTATCAGTAGCTCAGAGTCCTTTCTCTGAGACTAAAGAGTCATTTGAATTGCACGTGCCAAATCTAGTAACTGCCTTTGGGCAGCTATTTTTAACACATGGAAATTATGTAAAACTTGAAGCTGTTTTCCATCAGCTTTCTGAGTGGGGAATGAGGGAGTGAGGTCTTCATGGGTTGAAGCTGCTTTGTGCTGAGGTGTCTTGGGACACACTGACCTGTTAACAGGTAAGGAGAGGCTCAGGGCAAGTCAGAACAATGCCTGAGTGTTCCATCTTGCCTGCCTGTAGCCCAGTCAGACTTTGCTCTTGTATAGCTGCTATAAGCACCAGTTCCAGACTTTAGGGTTAGAGGCATTTAGTTGGGGTGAGAAGAAGGGAAAATGTGCTATCAGCTGCTCTCTGATTTTGAAGGGTTGTACAGCATCTGATCACAAACCCAGAGGTGAGCCACACAATTTACACTGCTTCAATTTCACTGAAGGTCCTTGACTTCAGTCTCTGGCCTCTGCAGTTGTGACTGCATAAAAATAGTGAGTTGCTCTTTGCTACCCTCTTCTCTTCAGGATGCTGGGAGATGCATATTTAGAGCTAAGGGGAAGTATGAAAGATTTTATTTTTTAAGTTTTAAAGTACATATTGACAGTCTTTTGTTTCTTAAGTCTTTTGTTTCTAGCTTTTTCCTTTGCTATTTTTTTCTTCTTTCCTCAGAGAAGAATTCCAACTCATAGCCATGACCAAAGCCTTTCCATATGTTATAGATACAGATGTTCCTGCAGTAGAAACAGTGCCACATTTTGAGGAGGTGGCAATATGTGGCAGGAAAAGGCTGTCACTTCCAGCCTGGTGCTCTTGCAGTGCCTTGTTCTACTTTTCCCTGTGAGTATCTCAGCAGATTGCAGCCTTTCAGACTTTAATGTTGCTACTCTTGCTGCCATCACCCCCTTCCAGCAGATGTTGAAATACACCACCTCAAGAGTGGAGCAGGAAATAGGATTCCTCTTGGTCTGAGTTGTGCTTTTAAGTCAGTAAGTTCTGCTAAAACTTCCCTTTGCTAGTGATAAGTGAGGCTGCTCTTCTCTGATGGCCAGGCTGGATGTTTCTAACTAGGAAAGATTTCCACCTGGAAGATTTGGCTCCCATTATTCTAGAAGCAGCCAAGACCAGGCAGGCATCCCCTTGGCTTTGGACATGAAAACCCAGGTGGCTTAAGGCCAGCATAAATAAATATGAAGTGTAATCAGACCTCTTGAGTGCCTCTGTATAGTTGAATAAGCAGCACTGAAATGGATGAACAATAGAAGAAGTGTCATCTCTCTTGGCCTAAAAACCATGTGGGTTGGAATAGTGGGGTGGTGTCTTCCTGGGAAGTAGGAATGGAGATGGAAACCAGGGATCTGAATTTTTTTTTTTTTTCCTTAAGAGGTTCCTCAGGGATTTTGATCTGTGAAATCAGACTTTCAGACAAATCTGTTCCCAGGAATTTTACTTGTGTGGTGCTAAGCTAAATGGAAACTGAGGCTAATCAGTCATCAGAAGAGTCAATTTACAAGCCTGGCTTTTGCCAAAATCTGTAGCAGCATGGGTCATAGCAAGCTGAAACAGTCCATGAAGCATAAGAGAGGTTGCTTTTTTTTTTTTTTTTCTGTGTTAACTGCAGGAATAGTGGTCTGCTGCTGCTCCTCTTCAGCTTTCCTAATGTGCTATATGGAATAAAATGCTCCTGGTGGGCATGCTTTTTAGCATAAGTGTAATATTGCAAGATCTTGGTGTCAGAGCACTCTTGGAGAGAGGTTAACCCAGAGCACTTCAGAAATAGTTTTCTTCTTTCTTTGTGACAGCATGTAAAAGACCATCTTAATGAAGCAATGTTCAGTTACATGAGAAGTCATGACCTTCTCCTTCTGTCTGGCTTTTTAAAGGTTGGTGAAAACCAGAAAATGCCACTTAGCTAATGTCTTTTGAACAGATACATTGAATTAAGAAGGAAGATTTCCTGAACAGTGGTGCTGGGACTCATACTTAAGTTTTTTTAATGACTTTGTCCTGGATATGACTGTAAGAAAGATGCTGCTAATTATTGTATCTTACAGCCTGGGCAAAGAATTAAGTGAATGTCTCCAAAATGCTCAGAAACACTCAGATCCATCAGGAAAAGTCAGTGCTGCATTTTGACTACAATAAGTACAATGGATTAAAGATATCCCATCAGGGAAAATGATAGAATCACAGACTGGCAAGAGCTGGAAGGGACACTAAAGGTCATCTGGTTTCAACACTCCCTGCATGGGCAGGAACATCTTTCACTAGACCCCATCCAACCTGACCTTCAGCACTTGAAGGGATGGGGCAGCCACAGCTTCATTGGGAAACCTCTTCCAGGGTCTCATCACCCTCAAATTAAAGAATTTTTTCCTAATGTCCAACCTAAATCTCCCCTCTTCAAGTTTGAAGCCATTTCCCCTTCTCCTCTCACTACACACCCATATGCAGGAGAATCACAGACAGAGGAGATGGTTTGGGTTGGAAGGGACAGGGACACCTCCCACTAGACCACCCCAAGCCCCATCCAGCCTGGGCTGAGACACTGCCAGGGATGGGGCAGCCACAGCTTCCTGGGGCAACTGGGACAGGGACTCAGCACCCACTGACAGCAAAGAATTTCTTCCTAATGTTTAACCTCAATGTAAATAAATTCTTTAATCTCTTTGACAATCAAAAAGAGGGCAGGATGGGAAACCTATCTATGACTGAGAAGGTGCAGATTACACCTGTGACCTTCATGCCCATCCCTGGGAAAAGGTTTTGCTTCTCTGTTTAGCAGTAAACTTTAAATTGAATTTGGGGATGGTTTCCAGGAAAAAGTGCTGCAGTATGCACCTTGAAAACATGAATCACCTGAACACTGACTGGTGTTTCTCCTCCTCCTCTCTCCAGTGGGTAAGACCTGTGCTCAGTTGTCACAAACACCTTATCAGTTGTGTGGACTGCAATTGGAAGAACAGTCAACTTGAGAGCAGCTGTTTCCCTTTTTGGGAGGAGCCTGTAACCCATTCAACCTGAACTTGTGCATCTTGCTTTTCAGTGTGCAGTGAACTCCAGTCCCAGCCTTGCTCATTGTCTCAAAGAATTGAATCTTAATATAGATTCAAATTTATTGGCAAGTTACACATCTGCAAAAGGCTGTTGGGTTATACCAGTGTCACTGTCCTGGTAGGAGTCATCTTTACATATTTATGCCCTTCAGGAATTTGTATTTGGATATCATTTACCTTTCTGCTATATACATCATCCTGAATGTGATTCTGTCTGTTGCCCTAGCAGCAAGGTTTCTGTAATCCCAAACTGATGAGCACAGATTTAAAAAAAAAACAACACAAAACCCACCCAACTTTCTATGTTATTTGCCACAAATACATTTGTTCCTTGAATAAAAAAATGGAGTTGTAAATCCATCCCAATGTTGGAATGAAGTCTGGGTATTGGAGTAACTGGACTAGGGACATCTCAGGTTTTGTGACTTCATTTCTGGAAAAAATAGTTTGTGCTTCTCATTAAGACTCTCTTCTTCCATTCCTGCCCCATGTGTATTGGAAGTAATCTATATCCTAGTTAAATTCTGCAATTTTTGCCTCACAGTGGAGGCCAGCACCTCCCCTGCTGCCAGTCTCACAGATGTGTTTTTTCCTTTTCTTCTCCATTTGCAAACAGCTCAAAGCATCCTCTGGTGCCATGTCCACATGGACTTGATTATTCAGAACCTTAATTTGGGTATTACACATGTAATACTCAAACCCTTTGAAAGAATGATGGAAAGAGCTTCAAGAGCACTGTCTTGTTGGAGTTTCTTACAGCACTGCCTTGTGTAGAGGTTTAGTGCCATAAATGACTTGCATTTTATTCTCTTCTTACTCCCTACTGTCTTCTCTCACCCTCCATCTGCTTGACAAATTGTAGGTTTAGGTTTCTGAGGAAATTGGGAAAGGGGAGTCTATGAATATAACTTAGAAGAATTTTTCTTGTGGGAAAGCAGATGTAGCAAATGATGGTTTAAGGAGCTATGTAAAAAATATCTTCTAGCTGGCTGGTACTCTCCATAATCTAATTTTTGGACAGATATTAAGTAGTATGTGTTCCATTGTTTGCATTTAATAGCAAAGTCTTGGATTATTATTTTTTTTTCTTTTAATAATAGGTTGGGGTATTTTACTTCCAGGATCCTACATCTTGCTTCCTGCCAGAAGCGTTCTGTTCTGTATTCTAAATCCCTGGTAGTAATTCTCAGTTTAAATTTAGCCTCATTGTAAACTAAGGTTGTTCTGGCATACAAGAGCACAGGCATTTATTTCTCTTGTGAGAAGTAGCTGTATTATGTGACTGCTGTAATCAGTTGATGTATTTATGGCTTAAGATTCAGCACAGGAACAATCCAGATGTGTCTGATAGAAGCAAATAGATATTTGGGGTGTATGATAGAACTACAAAATCATGTATCAAATGTCTAATAAAGTTGAGAGTCTTTCATTAATGTAAATACAAGCATATGTAAGCTTAATAGGCACAACTGTCACTACCTTCCAGCATTCAGCTTTCTAAAGGTTGCAGCCAGGAATGAACTTGCTGTATAAACTAGTAAATCACTAGACTAATTCATGACCAAGAGGGATATCTCAGTTGCAGGATACTGCAGCTTTTGTTAAAGCAAAGTGCCTTCAGCTGAACCTTCAACCATTGCCTCAAACATCCTGCAAGCTGAAGGGGAGCAAATTGTGTTGTTACAGCACATTCCCAAGTTGTAAAGTCAAGTTATGTGGGACTGCTGCAGTCTTGGGAAGCTAGGAAAATTCATCTTGCAAACAAGACAAGGATGCTATTCCAAAGGAATCGTGGAGTGGGGAAGAATTCTAAAACCTGGCAATTCTTTTTTTTTCCTCCAAGCCAGCACCCACATTGAATTGAGGGGCAGAACATTGTATGCTGGTATTGTTTCAGATTTTACACCCAAAGTGTTGAGGCTTTTGGGGGTGAAAAGGAAACAGTTTTATTTCACTCTTGAAGAAATACCCCAGATAGCCTGTATTCCAGCAATATTTTAGCTCCCAGGACGTGGCTGATGGTTTTGTGTCTATCCTGCTGCCTTTTAATCTTCCAAAGGAAGGGAGAATATTTTCTTTCTTCTTAGTCTCCCTCCTTGAAGAAAGCAGATGGTATGAGAATGGAAGTAGAACACATTCATGGATCTCTAGCTCCAAACTAGACTGGGGTGATAAGAAATTTTTGGTTTTTTTCCTTTCCAGTTCTTTCCCAGGCATCAGCATGAAACTCACCTGATGTTGGACAATTGCACAGCAGCTCTCAGGGCCCCAAGCAAGAGCAGTAAATCTGCCACATTTAATGTTCATATTACTCTGCTGCTGGCTGACAATGGCTGTGATCTGCAGCAGAGACACCAGAACAGCCTGCAAACACAGGATGACAACACTGTTGGCTAAGTTGTCTCTTGAAAAAGCTTTGACTTTCTGCTCTTTGGCTTTCCAGACTGCTGAAGGAAATTTGGTAGCAGGCCAGAGGCCTCTTGAAGCCCTGAATTAGCTCTTAAAGTGCTATGGAAGTGCTAATTTTAATAATAAGTAATGAAAAACCTTCTTCAGCAATCTAGACTAAGTCCTTTATTGGCTGATAGCCTGTGGATTATGCCATCAGTTGGCTCATGGCTGTCAATTACTGAACCAAGCAGGATTGTGCTTAAAGCACAAAGTGTGCTCACTTTAGGCTGTGGCATTGGACTTGCATTCAGACAGAAATGGAAATAGTTATTCAGTGAATTAGCACTGAAGTTTCTCTCCATTCATTCTGTATAAATTTCACTCCAGCTTTATGGCCTCATCTTGCTGATCTCCATTCACTGGTGCAATCATAATTCCCTCCAATCCAAACTCTTGTCTTGTGCTTGCAGAAATGATGGACAAAACTCCCATGTTGGTGTTCTTAAAGCTTAGCTTGCATTCCTGTTGTTGGATGACCAAAGATTTCCATGTGGTTGCAGTGGGGGCTTTTTTGGCTGGAGCAAGGAGATTCCTGTTGACAGTTGCTGCTTTTGTGGCAAAGTCCCCCCCCCCCCCCNAGGAAAAAAACCCAAGCCCCCCCCCCCCCCCCAAAAAAATAAAAAAAAATTCAATTTTCATCTTGGAAGGCTTAACTTTGGGCATGGTCATGATCTTACTGTTACCATTTTAAAGCTCTCAGAACACCAGTGAAAATACTGGGACTGCAAGAAAGAAAACTGGTTGGTACTGGTTGGCATCAAGGTAGCCAAGTCTAGCTATAAGGTTTTTATCCTGTAGGAAAAGCCTGAATGATATTTGGCTTAAAAAAGAACCTTTTCTTACTGACAACAGACTTGATGGCTGAATTATGCTGTGTAGCAATCTTCATGTGTTAGGAACACACTTTAGATTCAGAGTCCCCAAACTGCAGAAGTACCCAAAGGTATGTTTGAGAAGTGTTTGTTCCCTTGGACAGGTGCTTGTTCCTTATACGTGGGCACTGGCAGAAGAACTTGAAGCTGTTATAAAATTTTGTAGGTTGTTAGCTGAGTATCACTGTGAGGAACTCAGGTGGCAAGCATGCCTTCTGTCACTGATCAGTTTCATAAATACTTTTTGAAAGAGTATTCAGTCAGATTTTGCTACCTGCAGGTTGTGACTTGTAGAATTTATTCCTTATTCACTTAACAGATTAAATAAAAAAATATTCTTCCAGCATCAAATTAAATGAAGGGATGAGAAAGGGAAAAGGAAAGGTTATGCTCTTGATAATGTTTAAATTGTAGCTTTAAGTAAGACTTTGTTATGTCTGGAAAGGGAAAAGCTGGAAACTGTTCAAGTAGGAAACTGAGACCTGAATGAGCTTCAGGATGGTCAGCAAATTTTGGCTTTGTACCTAATTATTTTGTACCTAATTTTTTTTTTTTTTGTACCTATGTGTCACCTAGCCAACAGCCTCAAGATGCATTTGGGAAGGTGTGAGGTGTAAGTAGTAGTTCCCAGTAGGAAATCAGTGTTTTCAGGAGGTCTCAGTACTTCATTAGGGATGTGAGGCTGAGTCCTTGAGTGACCCAGCACCCAGTGCTGGTGGCCTCAGCAGTCTTTTTCCACCCCAGCAGCCTTTAGTAGGCAGAAGAGGTCCTTGGGTGACCCAGCACCCAATGCTGGTGGCCTCAGCAATCTTTTTCCACCCCAGCAGCCTTTAGCAGGCAGCAGAGCCACGCTGCTTGATGTGTGATTTACATGGGGTAGATCTAGTCCAAAACAGCTCTTAGGCTCCATGTGCTCTGAGCAGTCTGGGGAGCTCTGAAGAACGGGATCACTTAGTGTAATTTCAAACAAAAAACCTACTACAGGGTGTAGTTTAGGGGAAGCAATAGCATGAAGGGACTAAAGGTGTCTGATGACTTAATATTCACTCAGAGTTGTATCATTTAAAAGTCCTAAATCACCACGTTCTTATTAAATATTGCTGGCAGTGCTTGTTCCCTCTTGTCCATGTTGTAATCTCCTCTCTGTGCATTTGTTTGCTGCTCTAGGTGGTTGAGGCAGTGATTAACCAAGGTGTAACGTGTGTGTAATGTGTGCTGTTGAGTTGAGATGTCAGACTGAGGGGAGATGGTGTGAGGAGGAAGAATGCTTTGTAGTTCATAGAATCATAGAACTGACTGGGTTGGAAGGGACCTCAGAGATCACCAAGTCCAACCCTTGACCCACCACTGCGGTTCCCAGCCCATGGCACTGAGTGCCACATCCAGTCTCTTTTTAAATATCTCCAGGGACGAAGAATCCACCACTTCCCTGGGCAGCCCATTCCAATGCCTGATCACCCTCTCGGTGAAGAAATTCTTTCTAATATCCAACCTAAACCTCCCCTGGCACAACTTATGACCATGCCCTCCTGTGAACGACTCTCCACGGACCCTTTTCTCTGGTTGGGGGGGGACCGAGGTTCCTCCTTTCAGGGAGTTGTAGAGAGTGATGAGGTCTCCCCTGAGCCTCCTCTTCTCCAGGCTGAACAGCCCCAGCTCCCTCAGCCTCTCCTCATAGGATCTGTGCTCCAGTCCCTTCACCAGCCTGGTTGCCCTCCTTTGGACCTGCTCCAGCACCTCAATCTCCTTCCTGACCTGAGGGGCCCAGAACTGGACACAGGACTCGAGGTGTGGCCTCACCAGGGCTGAGTCCAGGGGCAGAATCACCTCCTTGGACCTGCTGGCCACGCTGTTCCTGATCCAGGCCAGGATGCCATTGGCCTTCTTGGCCACCTGGGCACACTGCTGGCTCATGTTCAGCTTCCTGTCAATCCAAACCCCCAGGTCCCTCTCTGTCTGGCTGCTCTCCAGCCACTCTGTGCCCAGCCTGGAGCTCCCCATGGGGTTGTTGTGGCCAAGGTGACTCATTCCTGAAGCTCATAGCCTGGTTGTCTTGGTCTAACTGCATGCAGATCATTAAAAATTGCTCACCAAAACCTTTAAATAGCAATGCCCTAATGGCTTATAAATCTGGAAGAGATTAGAGAATGTAAAAAGAAGGAGCTGAGTAGCCTCTTCCCTTTGCATTTGCTTTGCTCCTTGGCTCCCAGCAAATCCATAGCCTTGCTTTTAGTTGAAATTCAGCATTCCTAAGAGGAGGCAGAGATTTTTTAATATTGGCAAAGCAGAGATGGTGATTAAAGCACGTATTGAAACAGGCTTGGGCTTTTCGTGATGTTTGTTTGCCTGGCAAAGCACTGATGTCACACAGCAGCTTATCTGACCACGTTTGTGCTCTTCTGGTCAGAACTTAGTTGAGCAAAGTTGCCTGAAGAATATCCTTACAGAAGGAGAAGCTATATGAGGTGAAACAATGAATAGGAAAAGTAAACCCTGGGTTTGCAAGCCTTAAAAGATGTAATTTCTGTCTGCAGACAAACTCATTTTTTTCTAATAAATAGGCTAATTTCCAAACCATGTTAATTTTAAGCAAGGTGTTTGTCTCTTATACCCCTTTTTTTTTTTTTTCTACAGCTTTCTTCTGCCTGCCTTTTTCTTTGTTTCCAATAAATACAGCAAATAATCAGTTTTCCCTCCACCCTAAAACCAGGGCTTGATGAGCAGAAACACATCATCATCTTTTCACACTTCAAACGTGATTCATTTAAGAAAACCCATGGGTTTGTTATAGAAGGGCCCACATAGCATCTTTGGGATTACTAAAGAGTAGTTTGTGCTCTCAGCCTGGGTAGCTGTGTGTCATTTAAATGTGTTTTCTAAAAAAAAAAATGTCCTGTGATAAAAATGCTCATGGTAACTGCCATGTGTGTTTCTTTCTTGATGTTAATAGAGTTATAGCTGAACTGTTACATGAGATCTCTGTAATTACCTGCTCTCTCCTAGCTTTGCCTCCCAGGCATCTATTGAATTTAACAAATGAAAAAGACATTTGGTACTTGATTGAATTTAGAATGGTTTGTTCTGAGTGCTCATTTATAAACTGCAAGTTGTGACTCCCTTTTTAATGTTTTATTTCACAGCAGAAGCTGAGTTGACATTGCTGCTGGTTTTGAGGTGGTTGTGAAGAGTTATGTGAGGAACATTTGGTACTTAACCTTTAGAACTGTAACTTCTCTTCTCCTTACAGGCTTCACAGAGCCCAATGTGCAATTAAACAGACTCAGGTAACTGTTCAGAAGATAGGAAGGGAGATTGAAGAAAAGCTGAGATGTACATCTACAAGCAATGAGCTGGTAAGTGTGAGGATTTCAAACCATATTCTCTTGGCTTAATGAAGCATCTGGCTGAAGCATCTTGGTCAGAACCTTTTTAACACTTAAAATCTTTATTTGAACCTGTAATTTCAAATGGGAACTCACCTGACAAGTGTGATATGATGGATTTTAGATTTCTGTTTGTTACTCAGATGAATTGGTAGATTGCTTATCCTATTTTTACCTTTGTTTTGTGTGGTTGCTTTTGTACTGTAAAAGCATACATGTCACACAGTGCATGAGAGAGATTTATCAGGAAAAATAAACTTTTAATGATTTAGATAAATCTTGACAGGAAACTGTGGTGGACATAGAGTGAGGTGAGTCTACTGACTGTATCTTCTTGCACCTCTACTCCCTCTGGGTGAACAGAACTCAAGCAAAAGCTGTCAGTCAAGTGACACATTCAGTTAAAGCAGAAATTTTATTAGATCTTGGAATAGCTTTTGACAGTTTGTTTTGCCTGTCCTCTTCCCCTTTCCAAAAAAAGTGTACTGGCACTGGTTTGTTCTCTTTGCCCAGAAAGGCTGAGTTCAGTTCAAAGCAATGAACTGACAGAACAAGAGTGGCTTGTGGTGACATCATTATCTTGATGTTCACTGGTGCCTTGTGTAGGAAAAGGCAGACTTGTAATTTGATGTTGCTTTATAAGGTGGATTCTGGGTTGAGGGTATTCAGCTAACTTCCAGAACTGTCAAACTGGTTTCAAGGTTTGATAAAACAACAACAAAAAAAGGGAATTTATTTTCCCACTCTAATTAGAGGGTTGCATTTTAAGCAAAGTTGTCAGCTCATTCAAGGGGTGATACAGCATCCCTTGTGAGTGACTCCAACCCAGAGCTTCTTTGCCTTCTGCTGGTATCCTGGCTGTTAAAAGGTTTTTAACCATCTTTTTTCAGTTCTGAATATCCTTGTCCCTCTATGCAAAGGCTTTTCCTTTACAAATATTTGTAAGCAAAACTGTATGAAGAACACTAAAACCAAAAATGGCAATGATTGTAAACGTGATGCAGCTTCTTAGCAACCATGGCCTATGATGTAAGGAACTGGAAGTAAATACGAAGTAGAGGGAAGAGTTCATCAGGAGCTGATTTCTGGTCAGGCATCTGGTGTTGAAGTAGCATTATCTCCACTAACTCCTTGGAAAAGTGAAAGCTGGCAGAGTTACACAAAGTGACAGGGTCTGGTAGTACTTAAGACTTGCTCATCAGTGTGTCTGGTTGCTCCCTCAGGGTTTAAATGCCAATAGACATATGACTGGGCTGAAGGGATGTGTCTTCTCTTTCCTAATCTGATTCTGTCTTCAGTTATTCTCTATAAGGATCTGTTAAGTATGGTAGAGATTCCTTCCTTAAAACAAAAAGACACTTGTAGCAGAAAATTTTGCTTCACTATGAACATGAGAGCATAACTCAGCAGAGAGAGTGCATCAAAGAGGGTTCTTTAAAATACAGAAGTAGATTCAGAGTAGGTACAGGACAAATGCTAAAACTTTGAGAGAAGGGCTCCTTTGAATATAATTTTGTGTGATGACATAACCTGCTTCTCTCTACATGTTCTTCCTTCAGTATCTTTTTTTCTCATCACCCTGAGGCTGGGAATTGGATCTAATAGTGCAGCTCAGACATCTCCAGCCTTTTTGCAACTCCCTGCTTCAGTTCAGTGTCAACTCCTCATTGCTCATCTTCCCCCTTGCTGCTGAACCTTTTGCCAGGCAATGCTCATTGCACTCGTGTTCTGCTCTTAATCTCTGTGTACTTGTTGTGCAGAAGCTTCCTCCCACTTCTCCTTCCTCTCTTAATTTCTGTCCTGGGCTGGGTTGCATCATTGAGCACAGGAGAGGGACAGGAGGAACAAGCACTGTGGGACACAGCTGAGTTTCTCTCCTTCCAAAGCAGCCAAAGGATTAATCTTTGGGAATCTGTTTCCTGTGGTCATTTCTGAGTTCAGCTTGTTCCATTTTTCCCTTCCCTCCTATCCCTCCTATTATGGAACTGCTTGTGTGGAGAAAAACTTCTGTGAGTTTTCTGGGGTTTTGTTTTTTCAATCTTATTTTTCTTCCACTAGAAAAAGGAGAGTGAATGTTTACAGCTGAAGATCCTGGTGCTACGTAACGAACTGGAGAGGCAGAAGAAGGCCCTTGGTCAAGAAGTAGCCTTGTTGCAAAAGGAAAAAAACACTTTGCATGACAGAGGCAAGTGTAGAATCATTACTGCTTCTCTTTTAGGTGTTGATAATTCACTGATCAGAAGAGTAGTGACCTAATTTATGAACATGGTGACCAACATTAAGATGCTCTTTTGTTTTTTGGTCTGGCACTAATGTGCTTTAGATAATTTAGATAAACTTCACAGCCAGGTGTAATCTTTCACCATCTATGTTATATGGCATTCTGGTGTCCTGTCACTAAAAAAACTTTTAAATATAAAAAAATAAAAAAGCTTCTTAATGTAACAGCTCTCTGAAGCAATCTTAAATTAATTAGAAATGTATGAAAAAATCAGAGGAGCTACACTCTAGTGCACAGTGGCTAGTTGCCAGCATGAGGGATGTTACTGTACCTGTGATTAGGATCCCATTTAAAGTGTTAGAAGACAAAAATCCCTCTTAATAGCTTCTTATAAGAGTGAAAGGGGAAATGCTCTGTCTTCTTGGTGTTTTGTTTTACTGGGAAAGAATCCAGTAGTAAATGCTCCATCATTGTTTCTTTGGAGCTCACTAGAGACCAAGTCTGGTTGCAGGACTTTTTGGCTTGTTTATTTTGATACTGAGTTGAGTCCAAAATAATTCATCACTGTGAAAAATAAGGTTTTACCATTAACTTATTTCTATCTGTGCAAGTTTTGAGATGCCTTCAGTGACACACAGCTCCACTATTGTGGACATAAGTGGAACAGCTGTTAAATGAGAGGGAGGTTTTGTCCCTCCTGCACTGTCTGTCATTCCCCAGTTTGGCAGCCTGGCTTGGAAAATGGGCATCTGAAAGTAAACAGGGGATTATAACCAACATTGTGTCAGTATCTAGTTTGAAGATTTCAGATAAAATACTTAACACTGATTTATTTGTTTTTTCTCCTGGTTCCTCGTGTTGTTTAGAAAATGCATTTGAGGCTGAACACCAGAAACTTCAAGAACATAATGAATCCCTGAATGAGTTAAGAAAGGAATGCACTGCTAAGAGGTAAAAGGACCAGTGGTTTTTCTGTAGTTGGAAAGGAAATACAGGCTTAAAAGTTGGCCATTTGAAATGGGACTCATGGCACCAAATTCTTCCTAATGTCACCCCAAGAAATCTGTTGAGACATCTCTGCTATGGTTTGTAGATATTTAAAGTGCCAATTAACAGTGAAGATTCTAAAACAAAACAGATGCTTGATTGCACGTGTAGGCTATGATAGAACTTTTAGGTGTGTTCTGGAGAAACACAGCTTGGTCAGATTTAGTCAAAATATTCCTATAATCTGAAGTAGAACTGAAAAGAAACAAGTTAGCTTTCTCCTGATTTTTTTGGTGGAATGACTTAGCTCTTTTGGGGAGGGAATACTTGGGAAAATGCACAAGTGACGTGAGGCTTGACATCTTTACTTTAAGTTTTTGAAGATACTAATGGCTTTGGGATCTCTCTCCCTAAAGGGAACTGTTTTTGAAGACGAATGCCCAGCAGACTATTCGCTGCAAGCAGTTGCTGTCAGAGCTATCCTATATCTACCCTATTGATCTGGTATGTTTTTCACAGTCTAAAAATCTGCTTGATCTGAAAAGAACTCCATATTTATTACACTTCAGACAAATACCATGTTTTATTCGAGTTGAAATTTGCTCTTCACTCATGCTGTTTTTTCCAGCTTTTTCTTGGATTTGATTGCAAACCTCATGGGGAGGGGACTTATGCCAACATCTCTTACATGGGCTTCACTGTAAGAGTAGAATGTAATTTAATAGATACTTTCCATTTTGTTTACAATTATGTAAAGTAACACTGGAAGTAGCTGAACTTTAACAGAATGTGCACAGACAGATGTGTCACATATTTGAGCTCCAAAACTTTATGTGTAATAAGTTGTGATGAAGCTCTTCCTTCTTTAAAAAAGTTGCTTTTATTTCTGTATTATCCAGAACAGAGATTAAACCACTGTGTCAGGTCACTCTGGGTTTCACTGAACATGTAGTCTTTTTTTAACAAAAGTGCATTGTTGTCATCAGATTCTGTGCAGGTTTCTGTTTTCTGGATGTTATTGTTCCATTCTCACTTTCCATTGTTGATTTTAAATTTACAGAATGATCAAAAGGATTACTTTGTTTGTGGAGTCAAGCTTCCTAATTCTGAAGACTTTCAAGGTAGCTGGATATATTCTTAATTGAGTTGTTACAGTTGACTGCCTCTAAACTTCATAAAATTAACAGCTAGCAATAGCTTAGGATCCAGATTTCTGACTGGAAAGGTCTAGACTTGAAGAAAACTTCTGCATTATTTATTCTGCTTCCTGGCTGGTGCTAAGGAAGTTACTGTTGGCTTTTAGAAAATTACATCTGTGTTCTAAGACTCAATACTGGAGCAGGAACAGGTTTCCCAGAGAGGCTTTGGAGTCTCCATCCTTGGGGATGATCAAAACCTAACTGGGCACAGTCCTGGGCAACCTGCTGTAGCTGCCTCTGCTCTGAACTGTGCTATGTCTGCAAAGTTTCTAGAGGTGCCTTCCAAATTCAGTGATTCTGGAAAATATTAGTGGCTGACCTAAAATTCCATTGTGGTTAATTTCAGCCTGGCACTGATCTCCACTTGGTTTTCTCTTGTTGAACTTCTCTAAAGTCATAAAATGGTTTTGGTTTCAAAGGACTTTAAAGATCATCTAATTCCAACTCCCCTGCATGGGCAGGGACACCTCCCACTAGACCAGGTTGGTCCATGCCCCTTCCAACCTGGTCCTGAAGACTTCCAGGGGGATGGCAGACAGAGATTCTTTGGGCAACACAGGCCAGTGTTTCACCACCCTCACAGGAATTTCTTCATTATATCAAAATCTACCCTTAAAGGTATTCTCTCTTGTCCTGTCACTACATGCCTTTTTATAAAGGCAGCAAAAATGACAACAATTATCTTGCACAAGTCCAGTGTTAAAGCTTCCTGACAGTATGGAGTTTTATGGCAAGTCCAGCTTCAGTGGAACAGGTTGGCCAAAGAAGTTGTGGCTGCTCCTTCCCTGGCAGTGTCTCAGCCCAGGTTGGATGGGGCTTGGAGCAACCTGGGCTGTGGGAGGTGTCCCTGCCCATCCAGGGGGTTGGAAATGGATGAGCTTGAAGGTCCCTTCCAACCCAAACCAGTCTGGAATTCTATAATTCTACTTTAACTGCCTACAGTCATCTTTTTGCAGAAGCAAATACAGAATATTCTTGTCCCTATAACAGCTGCTCATGTACTGCATGCATTCATCTGCAAATATTCAACATCAATTGGAACTTCATTACAATCCCCTTGAGAATTTCTCCCTCCCAGTGCATGCTCACTCCATGAGGATTGGGTGAAAGCCTCAAGCTGTGGTCTAACTCTTTACAGCCACCCTATAGGTTTTAACTCGTGCTAACAAAATGTTCATTGACTGCTAAAATAATGGAGAAATAATCTGTAAAACAAGTTACTTGTCAACATGACAAATACTGGTCTGCTGCTTTGTTTTTCTGATTGAACTAAATGTGGGTTATGAACTCAATTTGGTCATTCTTGAGAAATCAGTGGCATCTTTTGCTCCATTTTCACTTAACTGGTGTTGGTTCTTTATGGAAGAATTGCTGGTTATCAGAGTGTCTAGAAATTCTGTATTATGAGGAAGAAATACTCAGCAATCAATTTAAATACACAGTTACATGTTAGCTGGTTTTCAAATTTATCATATTTCTACTATCCTAGTAGATAGTAATATTTTGAAAAAAATGAGGCATCTAAATGATCAAAAAAATTGAATTCCTTAAAATTTGCAGCCAATGTTGAAATCTTTTTCAAAATGATTGTATTTGAACACTATTTTAAGCTTTCTTAGAAGGTTGTCCTCTGTTGAGCTGGTTTCTCAGGACTCCCATGTGCTTCAGAAGAGAGGACTCTGCCTTGTTGTTTGCATTGGGGTGTTCATTTCCAAAGAAGAAAAAAAGAAAGGAAAAGCCCTCAGGTGGCTGAAGGATGTAATTTCAGTCACAAGACCTGTGTGTATTCCTGATAGGTGAACTTTTAAGGTTGAACCCTTAAATATCAAATGGAAAAGGATAATTTTAAACAATGGGTTAATCTGAGTTCTTCTTATTATTGGCAGGGAACAGAGTTCATACCCTGGGGTCAGTGTCTCTCCAACTGATGTCACTAAATGAATAAAGTCAGGGAGGAATGCAGCTTTTCCCTGACCCTGCCATACATATCAGCTACATCTAGAGAAATGCAGAATAGTTAAGACCTGAACTTTTGTCTTGGGAATTTTGTTTCCCTTTTCCCAACTCTTCTTTACCATTCCCCAGCCAGCCAACTGTTAAGAATAACTTTTAACTTTGAAAGTGTAAAAATGACAGGGGGAATAAACCAGAATAAGAATAAAGCAGATTGAGTGATCTGCAAGGAGCTCGAATTTATTTCAGACTTGCAGCTCTGAGAATTTCTGATCCTTCAGTACCAGTATCATTCTCTGAGCACTAAGAATGAACTTGTCCTGAGCCTGCAGTTGAGATCCACTGGATTAAATAATGGAATCTTTCTTATTGACAGCAAAAGATGATGGAAGCATTGCTGTTGCCCTGGGCTACACCGCTCACTTGGTTTCGATGATATCCTACTTCTTACAAGTGCCACTCAGGTATCCCATAATTCACAAGGGCTCCCGGTCTACAATCAAAGATAATATCAATGACAAACTGACAGAGAAAGAGAGAGAGTAAGTATGTCATAAAGATGCTTATGCACTTTCTTCAAACCCACCAAAACCTCACAAAGCTCCCTCTCAATGCTTTTGGGTAGCGTGAAGTCACACGGAGTTGGAAGTTGCTTCTTACTCATTTCAGGAGCTGTGGGACAGTCACTGGAGTTTCTCCCACTGGAATTCTGTGATCTCATGGTGTAGTTGAGCTTTGTCATTCTGGGTCTGTTGGCAGGAATGTTACTGAACATTTGGCTTCTCATAATGACAGAAAAATGTAGATAATGTGTCTTACAGGTAAGTTCTGGCTGCTGGTGGGGAAACTTGCCTTTTGTGATTTGCTACTGGTTGTGAGAATACACTGCACATAGCAAGTGCAGCTTCACTAAGGAGTTACTGGCAGTACTGGAGCAGTGAATGATAAGCATGAGAAAATAAATAGCTTTCTTTACCACAAAGAATTTTAATTGATTGAAAAAAAGCACTGTAAAAAGGTATCTATTAAAAACCAACTTAACATTTAATGGAGAGGTTTTTATTTGTTTTGTAATGGTTGTTGTTCAACATGTAGCTACATTATTGCTTTTGTGCTACCAGGAAACTATCTGGCTGTCCTGAAATCCACTCTCTGAAAGCCTTCTCCTGTGTTTTGGCACTTTGCCTGTTTTCTCACTGTCTTCTGCACCTGTGTGCTTCAACATGAGAATAGTGGCAATGAGTGGTTAAGCTTCACTTTCTGTAGCCTGCAGCCACAGAACTCAAAATGCAGCATTGCCCACCTGTAGGAGGGCAGCTTCTCCACTCTGATCCTGTGCCTGTATGGAACCAATGACATTTTTTTTTCTTTTCCATGTGCAGGGTTTGAAAAGGGAGGGAAGAAAATGGCAGAGGGAAGGGGAATGTGTGGAAAGTAGCTGTCTCTACTGACATATCAAGCCTGTAAAAAAAAAAAAAAAAAAGAAAAAAAGCCACAGGCCACCAAACCTCTTACTGGAAATATGCAGAGTATTATATTTTAACACTAATTCCTAATATTCCAAATCAAGATGGGGACATTGTATATAGCTGACAGGATTGGGGTGCTTGGATGCATCTGATTTCTCTTTGAGCTGAGTGACTTTTGCCAGGAGAGCAGAGAGAACTTGCCCTAAGAGTTAAACTCACAGAGGCCTTCCTGTTTTGACACAATAAAATATGACTTTATAATTGTGTCTGCAAATTAATTTTGATACTGTTCTAATAACTTGTCCAAACACTTCCTGGGTAGCTTGATAGAACATTAATCTGTTTTGCTTCAGCTTAGTTCTCTAAGCATATGCTCATATTCCTTCCTGTACATCACTTGCAGAAGGGTAGCAAAGTAGAACATTTATATCTGGAAAACAAATTTCTGAGGAGTTAGAGCTGCCTGTGTGTGGGTGTATAAAGATTAAACCAATTTCCTGTTGTCTGAGACAGATTGGAAGGCTTAGTCCTTTAGGCTATAGACTTGCAAACCCTCATGACTTAATACTTTATTTCACAATAGATTTCTGAAAAGGAGAAGTTTAGCTAAGTATATGAATCCCTGTTGGCCCATTTACCTGTGTTCTGCAAGATTTTTTTCAGGATTAGCTCCTGCCTGAGGTCTTCTCTTCCCAGCAATTGGAGAGTCAATCCTACCACCTCCCAGAGGACTTCAGTTGCTATAGAAAACCTCAAATGTCATAACTTGCAGTTTTCTTTCTGAACTAATAGCTCATGTTTCTCACCTCTTCCTAACTGAACTGAACATAGCAATTAACAGGCATCATTAAATTGCTTTATTTCAGTGACCTGTCCTTTAGCAGCTTTCAAAATCCAACATAAACTTTGGAGTATTTACAGTGAGGTTTTCTCTATACTTAGAGCACATAGAATCATGATTATTGACTAGGTTCAACATTTTAGTTGGCTTTGTACTTTTTTCCTGGACTGCAAGGTTGCCTGAGATCCATATTAAGAGCTTCTAAAAATCATCCATCAGGGAAACAGCTGATGGTTTCACTCAAGAGCAATTTCATAAGTGCATGTGTTTGTTTTTAATCTCACATAGTATAAATATGTTACTTCACTGTCAAGTTTCTTCACCAGCTTTTTAAAGACTTTATTTATAAGATGATTAAATATTCTGAGAGCTTTTGGAATGTAAGTTACATTTGGAAAACACTTTATCTGCTTCAGATTTGTTTAATCTGATGACCCAGGTCACTTAAATCTCCAGGTTCTTGTAGCAGTGTTCAGTTCTGGTTGCTGCAGTTAATGTTCAGTTGGAATTTAGGAGCCTACAAAAGAGGCAGGAGGCTGTGGTGAGAACCACTTGTGTCTGGCCACATTGCTGAAGGTAGAATGAGGTCTAGAACTGCAGCCAGAGGCATACAGTATATGGTTAGCTTTGGAATTGTAGAGACATCAGTGATTATATCCTGCTCAGTAACTGTTCCCTCCTTCTATTCCATAGAACAGTTTCAGTACTGCTAAAAATCTGTAAGTTGTTTCTTAAAAATCTACTTTTGTGGCTTTCTAAACCACCAAGGAAAGGCAAAAACCGAATTTTTACTCAAGATCTCATTAATTGCACCACTTCAGTGGCCCCTTCCAGCATCTCCAGAGTGCATCAAACATTTAGGAAGAAAAAGTACAATTCCTCAAGTGTTCTGGAGTCTGAAAGATTTCAAAGCAGATCTGTCTGGTTAGTAGGTTGAGAGAGGTTCTCCTCCCCCTCTACTCTGCCCTGGTGAGGCCATGTCTGGAATATTGTGTCCCAGTTCTGAGCCCTTCAGTTCCAGAAGGACAGGGAACTGCTTGAAAGAGTCCAGCACAGAGCCTGCAAGATGATGAAGGGAGTGGAACATCTCCTGATGAGGAAAGTTTGAAGAAGAGAAGACTGTGAGGGGTGACCTTGTTAACACTGATATGTAAGGAGTGAGTGTCAGGAGGATGGAGCCAGGATCTTCTCAGTAATATCCAGACAGGACAAGGTGTGCAAGCTGGAGCCTTGGAGGTTCCATGTAAACAGAAGAAAAAGCTTTTTCAGTGTGAGGGTGGCAGAGAACTGGCACAGGCTGCCCAGTGAGGATGTGCAGTCTTCTCTGGAGAAATTCAAAACCCACCTGGATGTGTTTCTGTGTGACCTACAGGAGGTGATCCTGCTCTGGCAAGGGCTTGGACTCAATCTTTTTGAGATCCCTTCCAGCCCCTAAGATTCTGTGGCTCAAGCTACTTGGGACAGCAGCATGTTGTTCTCTCCAGTGACAAACATGCTTCCTGAATAAACCACCTAAATTCCTTGGCACTGTTTTTCTGGAAGTGAAACCCAGCACTTCATCACATCCTCATACACATAGCAAGAATGCTGAGATGAAACTACTTACGATATTTTTCTGACACTATCAAGCCCTGCATTCAGGGCTTCTGTGAGCCTGCTCCCACATTTGTAAATAAAAATTAGCTTTGAGTTTAGAGCAACATAACATAACAACCCCATGCAGCACTACAGGCTGGGGACGGAGTGGCTGGAGAGCAGCCAGACAGAGAGGGACCTGGGGGTTTGGATTGACAAGAAGCTGAACATGAGCCAGCAGTGTGCCCAGGTAGCCAAGAAGGCCAATGGCATCCTGGCCTGGATCAGGAACAGCGTGGCCAGCAGGTCCAAGGAGGTGATTCTGCCCCTGTACTCAGCCCTGGTGAGGCCACACCTCGAGTCCTGTGTCCAGTTCTGGGCCCCTCAGGTCAGGAAGGAGATTGAGGTGCTGGAGCAGGTCCAAAGGAGGGCAACCAGGCTGGTGAAGGGACTGGAGCACAGATCCTATGAGGAGAGGCTGAGGGAGCTGGGGCTGTTCAGCCTGGAGAAGAGGAGGCTCAGGGGAGACCTCATCACTCTCTACAACTCCCTGAAAGGAGGTTGGAGCCAGGGGGGGGTTGGTCTCTTTTCCCAGGCACCTCTCAGCAAGACAAGAGGACACGGTCTCAAGTTGTGCCAGGGGAGGTTTAGGTTGGATATTAGAAAGAATTTCTTTACGGAGAGGGTGATCAGACATTGGAATGGGCTGCCCAGGGAAGTGGTGGATTCTCCATCCCTGGAGATGTTTAAAAAGAGACTGGATGTGGCACTCAGTGCCATGGGCTGGGAACCACGGGGGGAGTGGATCAAGGGTTGGACTTGATGATCTCTGAGGTCCCTTCCAACCCAGCCAGTTCTATGATTCTATTCTATGATTCTATGATAAGGGCTGGAGTGAGACCTACTTTGTGATATTGCCTCTGTTGGTGTTGCTGCTGCTCTTGTCCTGGTTTATAGATAGTCTTCCATTCAGTTCTCCTTTTTGAATGCTGAGAGAAGCAGCAATGGAAGAGGCTCTTCAGGGCAGTGGTGGAGTCACCATCCCTGCTGGGAGGCACTGAAGAGCTGTGGAGACAAAATATTTAGGGATGTGGCTTAGTGAAGGTCCTGTCAGTGTCAGGTTAATGGTTGGACTCCAATTATCTTCAGGGTCTTCACCAACCAAGGTGATTGTGTCAAGTTCAACATCTCACAAAGTAAACTTCATTTTTCCATCTGGGAGCTGCTGAATCTTTTGAAACAACAGCAGTCTCCTTGTTACTTTTAAAGTGAGGACAGTGAAGCACACTTAGGGCATCTGTGGGGGAGTCTTTTGGCATCTCTGTTGACTCACAGCTATGCTGGATTGCTTCCCATGTTATAACAAACTTCACGTGATGCTTCTCCAACCTGCCAGTTGGATATTTAAGAAGAGAATGCTCATTTCATCACATCACATTGGACATCTTGAAAATATGCATAGATCTCTAAGTAAGATTACATTCTTTGGAGTTTAATCACCTTTCTGGTAGCCTGGTGTGTGTCTGGAGAAGTGAGCTGTGCATTCAGAACAATTTGTGTTGTATTTTTGCATTCTCATTCATGCTGTGTCTTTTAAAAGGTTTTGCAAGAACTCTTTACTTCATAGCTTCACTTTACTTCATTTGGAAACAAGAAGAGTTTCAAGAAATAGTTTTGCTATTGTTGCTTCTCTGTAGTAATATTAAGGAAAAATTAAATACTGTGTGTGTTGTGTTCTGGCCATTATGTTCCACCAAAATGTGTTAAGGGAGGAGTAGAAAAAGAATAGCAGTAAGAAAGTAATCACCTCAAAGTCATATTTCAGGTTGGGGATAAAAAAACTGAAGTGGTAGCATAGGTGATTTAAAAAAGCTGTTTTATTTGAAAGGCAAAAAAGAACTTTTTTTGTTTTCAGGCACAGCTAGTGAAGTACACACATTCATTTCCGAGCTGTCTGGTCTCAAAGAGGTGCTATTTTTATTGTGTTGCATGTTTCAGTATTGAGCTTGTTGCCACCTACTGCTATAAAAATAATAAATATGTATACAGCTTAAAAAGAAAATTAAACAATAAAACCCCCAAACAGGCGTGGAAGAAGCCTGATCTAGTTTGGTGTATTTTTTGCAGGAATATTTGGCACTGGCAGACCTAAGATACCAGTAAACCACTGTAAAGGTTTTCTTAGCATTTTATAGAAAGATTTAAGCTCTTTTTTTCCATTCTGCTGGACAAGTACAGACACCAATGGGCTGCAGGAAACACAGACAGCTGTGATGCAGTCTAAGGCATCTGCACTCAAAGGCATTTAACCTCTCTGAAATTCTGTTCTGGGATTTTTCATGTGCTTTACTGAAATGAAATTGCAGGTTCACCTCAGGAAACAGATAGTTGTGTGAAACAGCAGAAGGAGGAGGGAAGCTGTGTGTGCTGCCACTTACCTGTGGCTTAGATACCAAGGATTTTAGAAGAATTGAACTGGACCACTTCATTGCCTGAGCTCTCTCATAGGACTGAAATAAATATTGAGAAACAATTAAGATATTTGGGGGGTGAGGAGAGAAAGAAATAGCTTTTAACTGCTTGAATTTCCATTTAAAGTAACAGTATTGAGTGACAGAGGAAGTACTTGTTAGTTTTGAATTAAATCTGTGCAAGTTATTTGCAATTTTAATTTTTGAAGTAGTCCCTCTGTCATAAGAGTGGGAATGGTCTAAGTAGTAATGGTTAGTAGTCTCCTGATTAATTCCCTGACTTGCCTAGTTGGAATGGCTTCTAGTCTGTCTGCTTTTGTACATTTTCCTACTTATTATGCTGCCTCAACACCTTCTCTTCTCACTAGGAAATGCTCTGTTTGCCCCTATTAGGTTCTCTTAGAAAACAGGAACAAAACATGTGCTATATTTGCAGCTGAAAGTCAATAATTTTCCAGAAAGTGCTGTGGGGTTATACATCAAAACTGTATTTTTCTGGAGCTCAGCTTCATTGTTACTGCAAAATTTGAGCATGCCAGGAGATTGTGATTATTAGGAATTTTTTTGTGTCTTGGTATTTAATAGGTGGATGTTCTGAAAGTTGCTCTTCTGAGCTAGGGTTGTGTAGATCTGCTGGTATCAGGCTTATCTGGAAGCAAAGTCTGAGTGTGTCCAACCTGTTGTATCACAGGCACTGCAAGTGCTTGAAAAATACCTGGAATTCCCTGGTTGCTGGTACCTTAAAAAGCAGTTTAATTTCTTTGCTGCAGCCCACGTGGAAAGTGTAAAGGCATAAAGAGTAGAAAACAGGTCATTTTTCACTGGGATTAGGAGTCTTTTAGCAACTGAAGAGCACATCAAGCCTGAAACACAGCTCCCTTTGTTGGATGTTCAGAATACTTCTGTATTCCTGGAGGATGTAAAGCCAGGAGTGAGTTTCTCCTGACACAGCTTGTGTACGTGGTGAATGTGAACTCCAGGCCTTGCTGATTGAGACTTGAACTCAAACCAGCAAGTTGGTTAACCCAGTCTGAGATGGTTTTAATTAGTTTAAGGAGCTACATTTCAGAGAAGTGGAAGAGTTAAGAATAGCTGGGCCAGATGTGCTTTTAATCTGCACGTGTTAAAGCATTAATTTGATATGTTGCTGTTGAATTTTGCACTACTAAAGAAAATTTCCATTACTTTGTGTGTATGAAGTCATGCAAACTAAGTTCCTGACACTTCTGATGCAAAAAAACTTCATTTCTCAGGCCTGGAATTAAAGAAAAATTTATATCCAGACCAGTTCTGCTGCAAGATTGCTTCCAAATTACCTTTCTCTGTCCTTGAATTTTTTTAAGTGGGGCAAAGCCAGATTGGCAAAAAAAAATATAAAGAGAAATGCTGACAAACAGGCATGCAGAGTAATTTTGGAGCATTTAGAAGCTACTTGCTGAATGAATGTTGTCTAAAAGTGGTCCTGACTCCTGCTGCCTTGCTCCTGTTTGGAAGAAGAGGAAAATCAGTCTCTCAGCTGTAGCAGAGTTACTGCAACCCAAGGTGCTTATTGCTTTGTGCCTGGTAAAAGATAAGCCACTTTCAACCAAGCAGCCTGAAAAATCATGACACAAGCAAGTGAAGGATAACTTTTCACTGCCATTAACATCTTCCCACTCAATTGAGGAGTCTTTAATCATCCTGGGTCCTTTGGCTGAGATAATGAAATGGCAGCTTTGGGAAGAAATCTTGGCAGTGGTAAATCAGATGGAGGGAGATGGTTTGTTGAGAAATCTAATAGCTGTCAAAGCAAAGTTGATTCTTTGTGGTAGATTGAGTGTGTGTTAAGTGTTCAACTTTATTGCTCAAAGAATGCTTTTTGCCATGAACTTATCTTGAACTGTGTTTTTACGTTCCACATTCTTAAGGATATTTAGCTAGAATCAGGGGGTTATTTTATTCTTGGTCACCCAGAGAATGCTTTTCCCATCACTTGGTCACCAAATATTACATCAGGTGTTCTTGAAGAAATTTACATGCTGTTAATACTGTTGCTGGGAACGAGAAGCTTTTACATGCTCCTGCCCAGTCTGAGCAAGACACTTTTGTTTACTGCAGTAGATGAGGGACCAGTGACCCCAGACATCAACAGCTGAGAAATGTTTCTGCAAAGACATAGTAGTCTGAATTTACTCCCCTTGGAACACTATACTCCTGACGAGATTATTTTTCAAAACATTACTTCATTTTTCAATAAGCAAGGACTTGACCTGGAGAAAGTGCCCTCTGGTTAAAAAATGAGCCTTCAGTGGCAGGGAGATTTCAAGTTCTGATAGTGAGGTTGTCTGCTCTACAGATAATCCTGGTGATATCCATCGTGGTGTGTGTGTAGCAAGCCTTGAATTCAAGCTGAAATACCTTCTGGGAATGCACAAGCTGCAAGAAGCCATCAGTGTCACTTGTTCCATGGCTTGCTAGCTGTGTTTTTGAGGTGTTTGATAGTGTTATTTGCTGAACTAGTAGAATGAGACTCTCTTGTATAACTTGGTGACTGGCTCACCGAGAGCTGCCTGACTTGGATAATCTGGGTCTGCTTTCTTTTCCTCTCTACAGCCTGCACAGATTTGGTGCATTCTCCAAAAGCAAGGTCACAGCAGTTACATTTTTTTTTTAATAGAGAGATGGCAATGCTTCTGCTTTCGATTATCTTCTTGTTGAGCTATTCAGACAGGCATTTTGAAAATACTTCTCATAAAGTTAAACTGCCAATATGTTTTTCTTTCCCAGTAAAATAATTATCTTTGTATTGTGTAAAGCTTGAATGAAGATATGTTGTTTTTTTTTCCCTTGGCAGCCTGTATTTTTGTCATCAAGTTTGTTTTACAACCTTAGCTTGTTCTCTCAATTAGGAACTAAACACCATGCAGCAATCAAATCTGAATTCACTTGTGATTTGTGAATCATACTCATGTCTTCATCTCATCTCTAACAAAGCAAAGTGCATGCTCATAATCTTTTTTTTTTTTTTCCAGTCTTTCCATTTGATTTCAGTGTCGCTCACCCATTGGAGATCTAACTTCTTAATTTTAAAACTTTTCCAATCATGCTGATTTTTGGCAGGTTAGTTAGCTCTTCCTGGTAGTCCAGAAGTCACCCTGAGGTCAGTTAATGGTCTCCACCATCAGCTGGTAACTTGATCTGAGAAGGCTCAGAAGTGCTTGGAGATTAGGAAGAAATTCTTCACTGTGAAGATGATGAGACACTGGCCCAGGTTGCCCAGAGAAACTGGGGATGCCCCAAAGCCAGGATGGATGGGGCTTGGAGCAGCCTGGTCCAGTAGCAGATATCCCTGCCCAGGGCAGGAGCTTGGGACTAGATGATCTTGAAGGTCCCTTCCAGCCCAAACCAGTTTGAAATTCTATGTTTTGTCTCTAGAATTAAGAAGTCAAGGCAGTTTCATACAGTTGCTTTGTAGTTGTCTTTCTTCCAACAAGCACTCAGCTGCTTGAGTCCTGCTTAAGAGCTGTGCCAGTCTCTGATCTAACCATGGGGTAGTTTGTCTGAGGAGGAGAAAGATTTTGGAGCTTCTTATGCCTTGGTCTTCTGGTTGGAAGTGTTGGGTATTTTGGTGCCTGGGGCTCTTGAGCAGCCTGCTTTTCCTAATATTTCATTCAAAGTGCCCTTGGGAATAGTGATTTTAAGTGAGTTGCCTGGACAATTATAGTCAGTCTCACTTAAAGGCTTTCAAGGTTTTCTATATTCTGGTTCAGAGAAGTCCTAGGACTTTGTTAAGATAACAAAATCTTTCTCCTCTGAATGCAACATTCCTTTGCAGTTAGCAAACAGGATGTGGTTAGGTTGAAGGTTTCTTCTTCTCCTTCTGCCTCCCTCTCAGCCCCCCAAAAGGAGCAGAGATTGAAATAACTCAAACTTCAGTAAATATTTAAACCTTGTTCTTGTTCTCCTCATGCTTCAGTCGTATCAAGCAAGAACTTGTGACTTTTTCAGGTCATTATCTTATCTGGATTGGGCTATTTCGTTCTGTCCTCCTCTAGGGTGTCTTATCTCTGGGCTTAAGCTTGAAATTCATAATTTTCTAAACTTCCCTATTTTTGGTAGTGCTGCATGAGGCACAGTTGTTGCCTTGGTCTGATGGATGACTCTCTGCTATCACACTTGTGACTGTTAGAGTCACAGAAATTACATCAGTTCTTTATCTGTATAATAGTGAATAATTGAGTTTCAGCTGCATTCTGCCAGATCTGCTCTACAGTCATCTTGCTGCAGCCATGAAACAAGAAGTGAAGGAAAAAGCTCTGTCAGGTTTGTTCTCTGCAAAATTTGGTGGATGTAGCTGGGCTGGAAGTGTCTTGAAAATGTCTGTGAAAATGCAGTGATGTTGGCTTCATTTATTATTAGTATCTTTCACATCTTCAGATAACTCTTGGATAATTAAGTGGTCTTGAAGCATCAATGCTCTTGTTGTTAATTTAGCTTGCAAAGCTGCAAATATTAGCAGTCTTTAACTCTTGAATCACTGAAAGTTAAGGGTATATAACACAATTCCAAACTCTATTTCAAATCTAGCTTACATTTGTCAAATGGGA
The DNA here is from genome assembly GCA_038090715.1 of Florisuga fusca. NCBI lineage: Eukaryota > Metazoa > Chordata > Aves > Apodiformes > Trochilidae > Florisuga > Florisuga fusca. The sequence goes on from JAAWXA010000007.1 coordinate 751,351, forward strand.
TGTAATATACTATTTAAACTGTGCCCCACTTCAGCCAGGGAAAACCAGTTACATGTGTAAAACCAATTAATTTATTGACTTCTTCCCTTTCTGAAGTAGAGATTCAACTTTGAGACTTTAATATGATTTGGGTCATGCCTTAAGTCTGAACCAAAGAGAGGAAAAAAAACATTTAAAACATATGGTGCAACACCAAAGTAGAAGCAGGTGAAAGCAGTTAGAAATGAAGGAATTTCTTCAGCTTTAAATATAGTTTGTATTAAAGACACGTGGTTATAGACAATAAAAATTGGCCATCAATATATTGGTACATGTGTGATTTTTCTGGATGCAGAGGAGTTCATAAATCACAGAACACAACAGTAAATATATTTGGACTTGAATTCATAAGAGATACTTGAGGTCTGAAATCAATGCACGGACTAAGGATCCTTTCAGCTTTTCCTAACAGTTACCATCTGACTGTACCAAAAATCCTGGGGTGATTTACTGCATGTTCATCAAACACTTCACTTACTGTGAGAAAGGGCTAAAGATTAGCTGAGGCTATAAAATGAAATGAGATCTTGATGACTGATAAGGACTTGTGTAAGTTCAGCTGAAAAGGTGGAGCAGTGAAGAGAAGTTCTTAGTGGTTAGAGAAGGACATTTAGGACAGGTTATTTGTGAGTTGTAAGAAGGGTGGTCTCATTCTCACAGCACTGAAATGGGGCTCATCACTTTCCTACCTTTAAAGCAGACCTCTAGTTTTCCAGTATTAATATTAAGCAGTCTTTTCAAGACCTTTTTTCTCTGATTTTTCAATACATCACTTAGTGAACAGTTCTGGTGGGAGATACTGGGATAACAAACTTCCTGCCTCTGCTCTCTGACCAAAACCAGTGGTTTAGTCCAGATATTCAAAACCAGTGAGAGGTGGCTTAAACCCCTTTCTTTTATTAAGAAGTAACTAAGACATTTTTTAAGGCAAAAAGCCACCAAACCTGATGGGTTTGAGCTGTAGGCATCTCACCTTAAACTGTGATTGTGGAAAAGAAAATCCTCATAAGAGCCTTTTCTCTAGCACCCACCACTGAAATTTCTCAGGTTAACTTTCAGCAAGCACATAAGCATAGTCTGCTTCATTGAATCATAAAAATGAGGCTGAAATCAACACTGGGAAGTAATTTATATGGATTTCCATCCACAAAGAGTGATGAAGTTTATTCAGAGGGAAGAGCTACCACAGCTGAGGTACAAGAAGGTTTAAACTTGCTTTAGAGATGATACATTGGATTTCTTTGTGCCCGTAGCTTTACAAGTACAAGATGATCTGCCTGTGTCTGGATGAACAGGGATTTTTATCAACAGAGTGGTATCTGGTGGTCTCATGGGGTTCATGCTGCAGCTTTTGGATGGGATTGCTGCAGAGATGTCAAAGTCAGAGGGGCCTGAAGACAGCAGAGAAATGTCTTCAGGCCCCTGGACAGGTAGAGCTGACAGAGGCATTCATCAAAACTCTCTGCTCACCCTGTACTGCTTCCAAACCACAAATGTTTTTAGACATACTCAAGACTGTATCTAAAACTGAAAACTGAAATCTGCCTTGAGTTAACAATGATATTGACCTGTTTGCAGCTTCAGCTGGAGTGGAAATTGTCAACCATCTACCATTAGTTTTCTATATTGACTGGAAATACATATATTACATTTCTTTTTTTTAGAGAATTTTATACCAGGGTTGACAGTTTATCACCTTGTCTGTATTCTTTGTAACCTTAAAATATTATTTACTGTAGTAAGATTAAACTTGGTTGAGATACCCGTGTTCATGATGTCCAAGATGTATTCTACTTGTGTAACCACCACGTTAGGACTGTCTCAGTAAAGATTAACTCTGTAGTAACAGCTCCCTGGGGGTCCTGTTGATGGTGTAGTTGGGTGCTATTGACTATTTTCAAACTCAGCATTTGGGAAGTGTTGGAGGGTCTTTTAAAGAACTCAAAATAGAATTCCATTGTTGACAGAAGGGTGCAGGTTCTGGAGATTCACTTTGGAGAAGAGGCAGACTTTCAGCCCTGGGTGTTTTTTTTGTATTTAAAAGGCTGACTTGGGGTTGCTTTTCCCCATCAGAGTAACTGTGAGCAAAGCATGCAACCTTTGCCTCCCCTGTTCCTTTTCACAGCTCTTTGGGGAGGATTTAATGAGGGTTGGTACTTTCACAGAGAGCCTACAGTATAAAATAACACCAATGTTGACACTTCACTTAACCACTTCTTTTAGTTGGGATTTCTTCCTTTTCCACCCCTGTTTGCCTGGGCAGTTTACAAGGAAAGTAGAGATTCTTCCTTGTGTTAATCTGGACTCACTTGAGTGCATGCTTTGATTTGTGGCTCTGACTTGAGTTTCTTACAAGTAGAAATATTTGGCTATGTAGCTCAGCAGTACTCTAAGCCTTGACCTTCTCACACTTGTTTGTTTACTTACTGCTTATCAGCAAAACCTCCTGATGTGCAAATAGACTGAAAAATCAGTTGCCCTGGGTACTTCAAAAAGCCCTTCTGTGTTCTTGGAACTGCCAGTTTTTACTGGCATCCCATTGTCTTAAACACCAGATTTTATGAAGAATAATATCTGATTGGAGCATGAGGTTCCTTCTAGGGAAGAGGAGAGTTTCTTGTTAGTAATGTGCTCCCTTCCAACTTCCATGCCAGGTTTTTTTAGACCATGATTAAGCTAAAGTGTTCTTTATCCAGCAGCTGACACTTAGGAAGCAGGACAGTAATTAGCAGGAGATGGGTTGGAATAAATCAGATGATAATTGCAGGTAGAGAGGAGATATTCTTGGGAAGCCTCCAAGCAGGAGTGAGGAAAGAAGGGTGAGGTGGGGCCATGTGAGTTGCCATCTCTGTTCTAAGTTCTGCTAAAATTAAAATTCCTTGGAGATTATTAGAAGTGCCTTGCAAAAGCTTTTCTGGTTTTTAGATTTTTTTTTTTTTAAACTGTTGACCATGGGAAATGGCAATGAGAACCTCTTCTTGTGAGACTGGGAAAATTTGGGTCTTGAACCTATTAGTGTTAATACAAGCCTTGTGTGTGCTTCAAGCCTGCAAACATGATCTTGTTCTGGTTCACTGTGGAAGAAACTGTTTTGTCATTGTGGTATCAGAAGGAGAAGAACACAACTTTTGTCCAAGGTGACATGCCATGCCAGGGGAGGTGAGCTATGTGTCTAAAAATGTGGATGTTCTGCAATTTATTGGGGTTACTGCAGTGGGGTACAGCTGGGTAACACTGCTCATCTGACTTGGAGCCTACTGAGTCCTATAAAACAGAACACAGGACTCAAATAATTTAATAAAAACTTTGCATTTGTCACAGTCCTTCAGGATTAAATAAGCAAAACATAAAACTTCCAAAACAAACGTAAGCTTTTAAGATTGAGAATCCTCTTTGTTATCTTGGATCTTAAAGGCACATATTGAGCATCTGGTTAGAATCAGTCTGGTGTGCAGTTTTGGATCACTTTAATGCTGTGCTCTCCACCTTCTGAATTCAGAGTGGGACTTCTTTCATTTCAGCATCTTTGGCACAATTGTCCTAAGTCCTAAAGCTGCCTTTCCATGTGCTCACTACCTTGTTATTCCCTTTATTACTACTTTTCCTTGTGCTTTTTCCCAGCATGGGCTCTTACTGCTGCCATGTCAGATGTCATAAGTGAAGCAAGAATAACCTGGAGTACAGTGGAAACATGAGGTGCAGAAACAACTCCAAATGGGGTTAACCTGTTAAAAGTTACTGCATGTTTTTTTCCTGCACCAAGTTCATATTCTCTGAACTAAGATCTTTGTGAGTCACTGTTAAAATTATTACTGCTCTGTGCCAGCTGAGCAGTGTGCTCTTTATATACAGGAAAAGAATATACAGGAGGTAAACTCAGGGTGTACTAGAGCTATATTTTAAGAAGCCTACACATTATTGAAAAGTAATATTCCGTATTTATCAACATTTTTTACAACACAGGGTGTTGATAAATTTTGAGTATTACAGAGCAGAAAGTGGTCTGTTCATAATTTCTGCATGCCAGGTGTATGGTTTCCTTACAGTATGTGTTATTCCTGAGTGTACTCAGAGCAAATTTTGTACTACTTAGTTACTTCTCAGATGATCTTTTCTGGTGATCATACAACAGACACCTCTGGCTTGCTTTTTTTAATTCTTTCCACTAAACATACCAAACTTATTCCTTTGAAACGTTCACCTTAGAGTAAATATCTGTGTTCTGCTTTAAAGGCTCTTAATGATTCTTTTTTTTTTCCCCCAAAACACATCACCAAGAATGGAAACAAGGAAGGTGGTACATGTTGGAGCAGCATGGGCAGCCAGATGCCATTTTTCATTTTATTGAGTGCTTTGTGATTATAAAAATACTGAAATAGTAGTTTCAAAATGTATTTTTTCGAGCAAGTATAACTAAAACCTTACACAGAAAACTTAACTTTTTGTAGCATGCCAAAGTGAGAGGTTTAGCTTACAGTCTTGCTTTTCAAAGGAGCAGGCAAGAAGAATTTCACACAGGGAGCCAGCAGCTAAAATTGCTTTCAGTTATACTCAGTGAAGCAGTATATAAAATGTTGGGGTTCCTCTTCCTTTAGTTTATTGCTTGTGACCAGGCATAATAGTCTAGCAAGATAACACAGAAAGAAAGAGATATAAAAGCTGGTAATATTTTTCTTTTACTCATAAATGTGCATACACAAAGACACCCACTGACATTTCTCCAGACTTCCATGTAAGTGGTTCTGTTCTGATAGCTGCCACGGGGATGTTTGTAGTTAAGAATCTTTCAAGATGTATTTGTGGAAGATTAAGGGCAGAAACGTGGATATTAGAAAAGAACCAATACCAGCAGAGTAAATAGAAAAGTTTAATCTTTGTAGCTTAATAGAAACTGTGTGTGGGAGATGTCAACCACTGTAAAACAGTTTTATTCTGTTTTCTGCACTGCATGTCTTGAAGAGCTCTGTGGCTAGTAATGGGAAAAAATACTATTATTAGTGACTTAATGAAATACTATCTGCTAGTGAAACATGGCTTGTGTTCCTAATGGTGCTTTTATAGTCAAGCTTGAGTGAGTTTTATACTGTTAATTGTAAAAGTATCCTCTCAATCTAAATCTTGCTCAGTCTGGGCAGTGTAATTGTAGATATTGCCATGAATTCCTTCTGATTGGGATTTTGCACTTTGGATGAAGCATCGTGGGATTTGTGTAGCATGTGTTTACTTTGAAAGGTTTTATTTTCTTCCGTGGGCAACAAGTTGGATTTATAGATCTATTAAGCAAGGTGAGCTAGATATATACTACTCGGGGTGATTTTTATATTCCTCAACTTGAAGTGACCCAGGGAGTTGGAAAGTAGCATAAAAGTTGAAGCTGATGTCTTAATATTTGATCGGCTGTGATCGTGACCTGTTCACCTTTAGCTTTAATGGTGCTATATAATTCTCCTTAAAAGTTGCAAATGTAGTCTGCTGTGGGGCTGATGGATGATAAAATACACTTTGCTTAATCACCCCTCTAGAATGTGTGTTGTTTCTAGTAGATATTGATCTTCCTGTATTTGTTATCTTATGTTTGAGAGAGACTTTGGTTTCTGATGTAATGGGGAGGGTGGTGCAGATAATATGCTCAGCATCTTGATTAGGAGCTACAGAAGATACAGTTCTTGAAAAGGCAAAAGCTCATTTCATGATGTAGTTCCCACAAATATAAATGTTAGATTTTATCAAGATTGACCATGATGACCTCGTAACTTCTGCTGGTAAGGAGGAGTCAAAAGAGAATCCTAAAAAATGCAGTGTACAAATATGTTTGTGGGAGCTTCTTCCCTTAAGCAAAGGTTTCTAGAACGTGCACAGAGGTTCAAACAGTTTCACTACTTAAAGGACTAAACTTTTGGTTCTGTAATCTCATGGAGCAGTTAAAACAGAAATAAGCTGTGCTGCTTTCATATGAGCTACATCCATGCATTTAAAATTGTAAAAAATGCTTTATTTATTAAATAGAAGCAATAAACAAGAGGGATATAATATTTGCAAGGGCTGCAGTGACTTCTGATGCTGGAACTGACTTCAGGCTTTGGTGCCTGCATTGAAGTGGAAGGAATCCCATATGCCCTTCTGTGTTCTGCAAACCTCTCGTGTGTGTGAAGAGATTTGGGCTCTTCCAGTCACAAAATAAGAAATTTAATCAAAAGAGAACACTTCCCTTAAAGGTTTACTTCTGTTTGGAAATGAGCTAAGCACATATGAATGGCTGAATACAAAGTGGTAACATGGAGCTGGTGTTATGCTGAATGCTTCTGAAAACATGCTCCACTTAGTGAGAGGAATGTTGCAGCACTGAGGGAGCCATAAAGCAACTTTTGAAAACCTTAAATACATGAGAAAATGTTCTTCATTAGCTGAATTTTGACATCAGTTTTTAAAAGGCTGATTGACTGGGGCTGCAAAGGATTTCTGAGTGCATCCTGTGGAGAGGGGTTCCTGGGAGAAGTCAGCAAGGGAGGCTTTTAAAATCTTTACCTCCTCAGAAAAGGAGTCTGTGCCTTGCTGAAGTTTACTTGAGTATCTGAATAACTTAACCTTAAATCTTTTTTTTTTTTTTTTCTTTCCCATCAGATTCCCTTTATATCCAAAAGGAGGGGAGAAGCTTCAGTTTGAATACGGAGTGTATCTTCTTAACAAAAATATAGCACAGGTTGGTACACTGAGATATTTTACTTATATCTACTACCTGTTAGTATGGCATGAGTGTGCATCTGCTGTCTTGTGGTTATCTTCTCTAAGGTGAACATCTGTGAACTTGTGGAGGATCATTGTCTTAACTTTACTGCTGTGGGCCTGAGATTTTCTTCTGTGGTGTTCAGAGAAGGGCTCTGCAGCTAATAAAAGATTCATATTAAAAAATAACGAATCTTTTCCTTTTGAAATAGTACAAGTTGTGAGTCTGTACATGCTGTTTTGAAAATTGTAAATGTTTTCTCTTACTTACTGTAACAATTGAAGATCTGTTCATGTCATTCTCATTGCTGTGGCTTTAGTTTTGATGTGTTACTACTTTTAGTACCCCTCTGCCCCTATATTTAGGTAAGAAAACACAGCAAACTGGAAATTCATGTCTTGCAAGTGTGTGACTTTCTATTTAAAAAAACCCAGAACCTCCTATAGTCACCCTTCCTTTCTTGCTCTTAATGTATTTGTAAAACATCCTTTAATTTGGCAAATGCCTAAGATTGCAAACTTGTGTTTGAGGTGGTATTACTACCTGCTTCTAACACCTTGGGTATGGAATTCAAGTGTTCAGAAAGGTGGTCTGAAAGGGACCAATGGAGGCCATTAATGTTGTCTAGAGCTAGGAGAGAGTCAGCTGCTCTTATGTTATCCCTGGTAGATATTTGTAGAACTTTCCCTGAAGAAGAGTGAGATCTAAATACTTCTTAGTTCCAGTGCTTGACTGTCTTGACCATTGAAGCCTTTTCTGACACCTAATACAAAGCTGGTTTGCTTCTGTTTAATTGAATAATCTCTTTTTATAATCACAGAAATCACAGAGTGTTAGGGGTTGGAAGGGACCTCTGGAGATCATCCAGTCCAACCCCCCTGCCAGAGCAGGATCACCCAGTGTAGGTCACACAGGAACATGTCCAGGTGGGGTTTGAATGTCACCAGAGAAGGAGACTCCACAACCTCACTGAGCAACCTTTTCATTTAAGTCTCTTCCTCTTTGCAGACATTTCTGCATCAAAAGCCAACTTTTTTCTAAAGAGTTATCTCATGGGTCATGTGTCTCAGCTTCTGAGCTTTCTTATTGTTTCTTATTCTCCATCTGAACCCACATCTTACCTGAAGTGCAGTGCCCAAACCTGGGTGCACTCTACAGCTGTTGCCTTCAAGACACTAAGTAGCATGGGAGAAATGCTTCACAGATCTTCTAATTAATTTTTTTCAAGTTCATTATATTCCTGATAGGTTTGTATCTTACCAGTCCAATGTTGTGAGTTTTGTGCTTCAGTGCAGTCTGCAGCCTCAAGTCTCTTCTGCAGAGCAACAAAACTGTCATTCTGGACTTGTGCAGCTGACAATTAATGTTTTAAATGCTGTACCTTGAATATATCCTTAAAGATGCAGCTTTTTGTTCTTAATCATGATGGGGAAAGGTAGATCCAGAACTCATTCCCATATCTGTGATATCTGAGCCTGTTCTCTATCCAAGTCACCAGGCTCAAATATTGACTAGAACTGGGGTAAAGCTTAAACCCCTGTGGAGCCCCACTTCACTACCACTTCCATGTTCAGCAGTGAACCTTTGTCTAACTACACCCAAAGACTACACACTTGTTCTGTATTCATTCATACTTCATCAATATCCCATTCTCTGGCATATAACACCATAAAGTGCCAAGAGATTTATTTAAATTCCAACAGAAATATGACATTTCAGTTTCTAACCTGTTTGTAAGGCTTGAAATTAGCTTAGCCTGGCAGTTTTATTCTTCAATGATCTGATCTTTTTTTTATGCTTAGTTTCTCCTTGTTTGGTTTGTTTTTCCAGGTCTCTCTTCTATCACTTTCTCCCCATTCCCTCCCCCAAATTAAAGTAAAGCTTCTGGGTCTTTTTGTGTTGTTTGTTTTTTAAGCCTGGATTGCATTTACCATTTTCCAGACTTCTGGTATCTTGCCCGTGCTTAGTGTATTTTGGAAGATAATTCCAATGGCTCTGAAATTACTTAAAGGCTAAAATATCTTAAGATGAAGTTAATCAAGTCCTGCTAATCTTGGAAATTCACTTAACCAAGCTGTTAATATAACTTAGACTGTGACTCTTTGTTGCTGGTATTAATAATGGCAGCCAGCTGTTCACACTTGACTTTCAGAGGGAAGACAAGTGAGAAAAAGGGATTAAATTCACTTTTCTTCAAATGCTTTGATAGCTTTCTCTCTCCATTACTATCAAATCAATGCTTTCCTTAATCTCTACTTATGTAAATACATTAGCTCATTCTGTAACTTGTGAGTGGTGATGCTGCTTGCTTTGCTTTTCAGCCTCTCCTGAGTTTTTTCCTGTTCTGGAGTTTACCATTCAGTTATATGGTGCAAGTGCTCTTGTGCTCATTTCTCAGTTGAGATAATGAACTCTTCATCAAGCCCAAGTTGGTACTTTTTCCAGTTCTTGTAGTCTGTGTTAGTTGGCACTGGTGCCTGTAGTATTATTTTTTTTCTTTTTACAGGAACTGCCACTGCTTTACTTCTTTTCCTGGTTTTGTCCATGACTTGTCATCTCTGAATCATTGCCACTGTTGGACCTGCTGAAATCTCTCATTCTGGTTTAGTTCTTGTCCAATTTCTAAAGGGCTGTGAACACTTGAACACATGGTCACTCACCCATGTTGCCTTCCAAATCCTTGCAGTTGGTTTTGAAGTCACAGGCGTGTGTTTAAACTCACAAAAACAAATGAAGACTTCACATATATATTTATGTTTAAAAAAAAAAGTTTCCAAGTGTACATGGGGTCACTGGTGCTGGTGCAAGCTAGAGTAGTCAGTGCCCAGACTTTGAAGTGGTTTGTACAACACCAATGGTTCACATGTTAATGTGAATTGATGAGATTGGGTGCTGTTGAATATAAAAAAAGCAATAAAAGGAAATCAGAAATTTTGAGGCGCTTCTACTCCTTCTTTAATCAGGAAAGTGTGACCAAAGCCCATATAAACTGTTGTAGTCACCTTTGTTTTGATATCCTGGGTCAAATATTGCAGCTTTTTTATAGTTCTGCCAAGGGCAAATTACATTTTGAAAGCAGGAGGAAAGCAGAGCAGGTAGATCATGTGCAGAAATACATCACCAGAGTGTTGTGCTCAGGGACTGACTTCATCTAAAACCCTGAGATTCTTTGAATCCTTTGTGTGTTTTTGAGGCTGGAACTGTTGAATTTAGGTAGCTTTTAGAAGATCTTAAGCCTGTGTCAAGAAAAGCTTCCAGATATGCTTTGTTCATGTTGGGTATGTGAAAATAATTGTTTGGATGGAGAGTGAGCTGCTGCCTCTTCCTTATCTCTAAACCATTCCAATCTATGAGGGAGTCCTTTTAAAGCCCAAAGGTGTTGGCCTTAATTCAAGGAACCTGTCATGGAAATGACTCTGTTGTGAATAAATGGAAATTGGTTGCTTCAATTCCTCTGGCTGCTGTGGGAAGACTGGAGGTGCCTTGGAGGAACACCACTGACTACTGGAGAGTGAAGGGAAGAGCTTGGGTCTCCATCACCTCACCTGCATCAGTCTTGCAAATCTTGATCACTGTGGGTGGGAAGCAAAGACCCCAGAAAAACTTAAATCAACTTGAAGAACTACTTAAAAGGATTTGTGTAAGCTTCCCTGGTTTCACAGATTTTTAGTTTCATTTATATTTGGTTTTCCTCTTAAAATTACCTGGAGTGGCAAGAAGAAACATGAGTAAGAAAGAAGTGATACTGGGTTGATATTAATAAAGGTACTCACATTAAAAAAAAAATCTTCTGGAGATAAAGTGTTACTGTTTTGTAAAACAGCAGGATAATAACAATGAAAACCACATCTTGCACTCAGGAGAATTCAGCTGGAATTAGAAGCAGCTCAGTGCTAGCTTGGTAGAGCATTTATTTGGAGAAACTTGCTTTGCTGTTACATTCCAAAGTCAAAACAATGTGTGTTAATTCTTAGAGTTCATAATAACTTCCATCTGTACGTGAGCACAAATTGCTTCAATCCCCATCTTTTCTATTTGTCAGACTGAATCCCTCACAAAGTTCATGGAGGAGCTTTTTAAGTTGGATAATAGTAGGTAAGACCATAAATTTCCAGTCCAGAATTCAGCTCTTGAATGAACATACGAACGTGTTATTTTTTTCAGAGGGAAATTAGGGACTTATGTCTTAATAATATCAATAAACCCAAATCACTGTCATCCCAGAGCATTGTCAAAGGTAAAGCACAATGCAGATGCTAAAAATGGGAGGTAACTGTATAGCTCTCAAAAGCATTAGGCACTAGGAGAACACCAGTAGGTAACTGGTCCCACAAACTCTGCAGCTGCTAGGTTACGGGGTTGTGGAGTATCTGAGGAAGATGAGGCTTTAGTAAGAGGATGAAATGAACTCTTGCATTAATTTAACTCTGAGCTGGTGTCTCAGAGTTCTTCTCACTCAGAACATGGAATACATGAGGCACACAGCTCAGCTAGGGTGCAGACGTGGACCTGGCTAAGCTGAGCTCTCCCACGTCCCCTTGAGCAGTGGTCTTGTTCCTTTTTTCCCTCTAACCTCCTGAAAATTTTTATTTAACCTTAGAGGCTGAGGAAGTGAGAGCTCAGTGGCTTTGAGTTTCAACTCAGGCCTGTAGGAAGACAGAAGCTTTATTGCTGCTTTACTGGCTCTTTTGCTATCTCTTTCCTTCATTCCCAGAGCCTTGATTGCTGGGGCCTGACCTCAGTGTAGGTTCTTCATTGCATATGAAGAGATCATCTTATTAACCATGATTTTAGTGACCATCCTTCATGAGGTGAGTCATAGAATCATAGAACTGGCTGGGTTGGAAGGGACCTCAGAGATCATCAAGTCCAACCCTTGATCCACTCCCCCCAGGGTTCCCAGCCCATGGCACTGAGTGCCACATCCAGTCTCTTTTTAAATATCTCCAGGGACAGAGAATCCACCACTTCCCTGGGCAGCCCATTCCAATGTCTGATCACCCTCTCCATAAAGAAATTCTTTCTAATATCCAACCTAAACCTCCCCTGGCACAACTTGAGACCGTGTCCTCTTGTCTTGTTGAAAGTTGTCTGGGAAAAGAGACCAACCCTCCCCTGGCTCCAACCTCCTTTCAGGGAGTTGTAGAGAGTGATGAGGTCTCCCCTGAGCCTCCTCTTCTCCAGGCTGAACAGCCCCAGCTCCCTCAGCCTCTCCTCATAGGATCTGTGCTCCAGTCCCTTCACCAGCCTGGTTGCCCTCCTTTGGACCTGCTCCAGCACCTCAATCTCCTTCCTGAGGGGCCCAGAACTGGACACAGGACTCGAGGTGTGGCCTCACCAGGGCTGAGTCCAGGGGCAGAATCACCTCCTTGGACCTGCTGGCCACGCTGTTCCTGATCCAGGCCAGGATGCCATTGGCCTTCTTGGCCACCTGGGCACACTGCTGGCTCATGTTCAGCTTCTTGTCAATCCAAACCCCCAGGTCCCTCTCTGTCTGGCTGCTCTCCAGCCACTCTGTGCCCAGCCTGTAGCACAATTAAGAGTCCTTAATTAAGAGTCCTTAATGAGCACTTATGCTGTCAGTCCTGGAGAAGACCTGGCCTGAAGTTGTATGCAAGGTGAGATTCATAGAATCATAGAAGAGTTTGGGTTGGAAGGGACCTTGAAGATCATCTAGTTCCAACCCCTCTTCCACCAGACAAGTTTGCTTAAAGCCCCATCCAGCCTCCTCTTGACCAGTTCCAAGGATGGGGTTTCATTCCTGTGTTGGTCCTTTATTTCTAACCCAGGCCTTTAGGATGTGGAGCCATTGAAGGGAGCATGACCATGACCATCTGGTTCCTGAACCTCCAGTTCCTTTAGGTATTCAGAGGTTGTCTTGTGCTCAGTGTTTGACATGCATTATTCCTTGTCTGGTTGCAAGATTTCTTGGACAGGAAATAATTGATTTACAGCTCTAGAGCTGGTTTCTTCTGGTCCCAGTCAGAAAGGGGATTTACTGCAGCTGTTTTCTTGTCCACAGGACACTCAGCTTAATTGCAACTCTTGAGTATCAAATGATGATCAAATGGGATTTCAGTCGACCACTCAAGGGCATGGAAGTTAATTTCTCTCTTTACCTTCTGGATTTCTGAGTCTCATCCTGCTTTCCCCATAGAACCAGAGTCCAGAACTATGATCAGTGCAAGAGCCCTTTAAATCTTGTTGCTGCCATGGCCTTGGTTTTACCTCCAGCTGGCTCTGGTGGACATGGCAGCAGAAATCCAGGTGTTCTGTCCTTCTCTCAGTTACTCCTCTTGAAAGGAGAATTGCAAAACCAAGTAGCAAATAATTTGGACTGTTCTACAGCTCTGATTTTCTACAGTCAAGCTAAGGAGTGAACGTGTCATATCTTACACCAGTTCAGCACTGGTTTTGGCAGGGAGATTCTGCAGTTGGTGGCAGTCAGAACACATCTTCTGAGGTATCACCTCCAGGTTTTGTGAAATCATTTTTATTTGTTACGTTGCATGAATCAAGGATTTTTTTTCTGTTCAGAGTGAATGTGTGCTCACAATTGCCACCCAAGACAAGGCCTCTCTTCTGATCCAGCCTTGATTTGTTTTGTCAGCCAACTATTAAGTGATGTTAGACTGATACTGCTATTCACATTGGCATGATTTGCTCAGCCTTGGCCAAAGAATGGTTCTGCTTTCATCTGACAGTCATTAGCAATGGATGAACTTTGCTGTTTGACATGAAAAAAATCCCTCAAAAGCTTTTGTCAGCTCCCCCAGGGATGTTTGTTTTCACATCAGTGCACCAGAGATCCAAGCAAGGAACTTGAGTGTCTAGCACTCCTTTTATGTGTCCAGAGTCACTGTGTCCACATGGTGGCAGACAACATTTATGTGCTTTGTGTAACCTGCTGGAGATGTTGATCAGTCAGTGCTGCTCTCTTGGGAATGGCTTTTTTTAGCTTCAGTTACTTGTCTAATGCACGAGGTAAGTAGCATTCACAGAAGCACAGAAAAAAGCCAATTACTTCTTGATGTATTTTAGTTGTGGTCAAAGGGATATATTTCTAAGAGAATAAAAGTTGAATGCTGATGTACTACTGCCATATGGAAGAAACTGAGCTGAAATTCAGCTCTTAAACATGCAGTGAGGCAAGATGTCCAGTTCCTGGCTCTATAAGTCTATCTAACATGGGAGAAAATCAACTTTATAATAGAAACTATTAAACTTTTCCATGGGAAGTTGAACGGCAGAAATATTAGGACTAGAAATTTGTTTTGGCAATAAACAGGACCCAGAAGAAGTGTCTTTAAGAGTTCTGTGGGTATCAGTGTAGATGCAGTGGTTATGACCCTTTGAGTGTAGGATACTGTGACTTGCACACTACATCTTTTATGAGGCCCCTAAACTAAGACCATAAACCCTCCAGTTCAGAAAGAATGCACTGTCTGAATTTGTGGCCAATTTTAACTGCACAGGGAAAAGTGTTCTTGAAAGAGCACAGGTTGAAGCCAGAGCCCAGTCCTCATCTTGTAAAGTGCCAAGCATTCATTTTAATGTTAAGAGGAAGGGACTGCACCTGAAAAACCACAAAGTACCTTCTCCAGCTGTGTAGAGCCAAAAGCTTTTAGGAGAAGTTTCATTCCTGAAAGTCTCTTAGGGTAGCAATGGGCTGAGACCTAGCCAGATCATTTCAAATTGGGGAATTTACATATGTTTCTTTGCAAGCTTGTTGGAAGGCTTTCTTTTTTTCCTTTCCTATCACCCATGCCAAGATAAAATAAGTTGAAATGAGACAGGATTAGCTCGAGCAACAGTCACCCTTTCATTCAGATGAAAGTCTGCCTCTCCCTGCCCACAGGCCATTTGTACTCATCAGCAAAGGCCAATGGTAACTTGCAGAGGAGCAGATCTTGGCTCTCCCAACCTGGACTGATCACTGCACCTGCAGCTTGAGCCCAAGCAGCCCTGGAGGCTGTGCTGCTTGTTCTGCTTGTGCTGCTTGTGCTGCTTGCAGAGGAGCACAGAGCAAGACAAAGTAGGTTGGGTGGAAAAGGCCAAGGGCAAGTGTAGGGTCTTGCACCTAGGGAGGAATAACCCCAGGCACCAGTAGAGATTAGGGGTTGACCTTCTGGAAAGCAGCTCTTGGAGGGTGGGGGAAAGACCTGGGAGTCTTAGAGAACAACCAGTTAGCCAGCAATGTGTTCTTGGGGCCAGGAAGGCCAATGGCATCCTGAGGTGCATGAAAAAGAGTGTGGCCAGCAGGTCAAGGGAGGTTCTTGTCTCCCTCTGCTCTGGGGAGGTTCTGTCTGGAGTTCTGTGTCCAGTTTTGGGCTCCCCAGTAGAAGAAAGACAAAAGAACTACTGGAGAGAGTCCAGCAAAGGGCTACAAAGATGGTGAGGGGACTGCAGCATCTCACTCAGGAGGCAAGGCTGAGAGATGTGGCTCTTTTTAGCCTGGAACAGCCTGAGCGGGGGATCTGGTAAATTCTTAAATTTTGGGTGTCAAGAGGATAAATTCTTAAAAGGTGAGTGTCAAGAGGATGGAGTCACTCTTCTCAGTTATGCCCAGGATGAGGGGCAGTGGGCACAAACTGGAGCACAGGAAGCTCTGTCTGAACATGAGGAAAAATATCCTTACTTTGGAGGGTGGCAGAGCACTGGCCCAGGCTGCCCAGGGAGGTGATGGAGTCTCCATCTCCGGAAACATTCACAACTTGCCTGGGTGCCATCCTGTGCAATCTGCCCTGGGTGAACCCTCTCTGGGAGGAGGGGTTGGACTTAGGTGATTTCCAGAATTCACTTCCAACCCCAACCATTCTGTGATTCTGTGAAAAGGAGAGGTGACACCACTGCCACTGCCTGGAGCCAATTCTCCAACATAATTCTGGGGACAATCCCCCAGCAAGTTTGTTTTGTGTGTTGGATCACTTGTGTTTTACATAGCTGTCATCATCTCTGTGCCTTAACTCTTCAGCCTCCTGTTTTGTTGGTTTTTTTGGTTTTTTTTAAATGAGTATGTGTTTAAAATAGAACCAAAATTTAGTAATCAAAAGGAAAATGGGATCCTGATACAGTTAAGCTGACATAAACATGTGATTTGCCAGGTCAAACAGCTTCATAGTGTATGTAAGCACTAGATTTTGAAACTGAAAAAAAAAAATAGGAAGGTGGGAAGCCTGTTATCAAGCCATGGCACAATGTGTTAGTGTAGGGAGGAATTGCAGGGTATAATTTTTCCTGAAGAGGAGGGTGTGTGCTCTGCAGACAAAGCTTGACTTTCAGATCCAAAGTGTTAACACCTGTGGAATTCATGGACCTCATTTCTGAGCCTGTCTCTTCCTTCAGGGGCCTTCTCACTTTCTGCCACATTGCCATCTCGTAATGGGAGAAAATAATCATGCTCAAATGTGCAACATTTCCTGAAATCTCACTGTAATGCATAAAAAATTCCTCTTACCTGTTAATAGCAAGCAAGTGACAAGCTGTGGGGGGGTTTTTCCTGAGTTTGTGTTAACTTTGATACACAATTTAATTGCTGTGTTTTGTGCTCCATGAAGCAGGGTTTGTCTCCTACTCCTGTGCATAGGATTTGGCACATCAGGACACAAAAAAAAGCTTTTCCTTTTTTTTTTTTATCATCCATAAATGCTTTTCAGGCTTACTCTATACCATGGTGGAAGGTTAGAGCAAGTTTTTTCCAACAAAAGGTGTTAAAGTGTTGGATGCTTGTTGGCTCATTTTACTTCTTGATCAGTCAGAACACTTGGAAATCAAGAGCTCTAAAATATTTTCTTTTTCAAGAGACTGGAAAATAACCACAGGGGCTGTTGTAGCTGCCTTTCCTGGCCTTGTGTACAATTCACATCAATATTCCTCTGGTTTATATTGTACAAATAGGAAAATCAAGCTGAGGGCCAATTTAGCAAGTGTAAGTCACTTGTAGTTGTTTTCAAGAAGGTGATTGCTGGATGTGTGTTGGTTTAATGCTCCCTGAGCTCAGCTTTTAAGTATGAAATCTGCTCCATCATGTGAGAAATTATTTCCATTGTCAGCCTGTCTTGGTGTTTGCTGAATGACAGTGTTACCCTGATAGGAAGTAACTCTTACACAAGTTGAAGTATTGATTCTGTACTCCTTGAATGAGAGGTTTTCACATTCAGTTAAAAATCTTTATTGTTTTTACAAGTCAAATCCCCTTTTTCCTTTGGAAGTAGCATAATGGATACCTGGGAAGTAATTCAGCTTGGGTGAAACATGAGGCTGGGAGCTGAAAATCCCCAAATTCTTCCTATTTTTAGGCTTTGTGGCATGAGCTCTTTGAGTAATGCTTTCTTCAAGCAGGAGCCTTTTTGCTTAGAGGAGGTTTCCCAGCATAGAATAAAGGAACAAATAGCTGAGAGACTTTGTGCTTGCAGTACCTAAGGGAGTGCATACTGAAAGAATTCTGCAGATTCCTTTTCTGCAACATCTCAAGGTAAAAGGTAAAGCTGGAATGATGCCAAAACCTGCCTGGTTTTGGGGTGGGTTGGTCAAAACATGAAGGTAATGGATAAATACAGGAGTGAGTAGGACCATATGCAAAGTTCTAAAAATTGGAAACTTTATTATATTGCTCTGAGCTGTCATTGAGCAATGATAGAATAGTTTGGGTTGAAAGGAACCTTCATCTACTCCAACCCCTCTGCAGTGAGCAGGGGTATCTTCAACTTAGATCAGGTTTTTCAGAGCCCTGTCCAACAGGACCTTGAATGTTGCCAGGCATGGGGCACCTACCATCTCTCTGGGCAACCTGGCTTGTGTCTCATCCCCTTCATTGTAAAAAATTTCTTCTATAACCTAGTCTGGAGCTTTATCACTAGCAGAAAGAAGTTCACAGGCTTCTGTGGATGTTCATCTGCCACCCAAGCTGATGAAATAGCCTTGATATGGCTGCTGAATCTGGGCTCTGGGCTACAGTCACTCTGATTTCCAAGCAGGACAAGGTGGGTTCACTGTTCTCAACCTCTGGAACTCTGTTCCAGAGACAATTATCCTTCTGGTGTCTGTAGGTAAAGAGCAAGCTTCAGATCTTCTTCTGCAGTGCAAAATTATGCTTAGGGAGGTAAAAATCATAAAGTAAACATCATGTTTAAGGTGTAGGTACAAAACATTCCTTGTTTTTCTCCTCCTGGCTTTTGCACATCTGACCTTTTGTTCTCTGCCTGATGTCATGATTTTTAAACCCAAAGTTCAGGATGAGTGAGGTCATATGAAGTGTGCCCCGTGTCTTATAATCCAATAAACATCACTTTGTGATACCAAGGCATTAGAAGAAGTTGTGACCTGAACCTGGAAAGGTTATGCTGTGTAGTTTCATCTGGTTGAGCTCTAGTGCCACAAGACTACAGCTGAAGGGTAAACATGGTTTGAGTTATTTTAGTGCTTCACTGGGGAAGGGAGGGGGGAAACTTTCCTGAGGCCAGTAATGTTCTGTCTTCTAAATTGTTTGGGTTGTTTTTTTTTTTTTAATGTTCTTTCTGTAAAATGGTCATGGTATATGAGAGGCACCTTTATGGGCAAGGGGGCCCCAATCTTGTTATTTTTACAACGAACCCACTAACCACCAAATTTTATAGGACTAATTTACTTAGGTAAGTGGCTGCTTCCCCCCATCCTGGCTTTGACAATGGTTTCCCATATCCTTACTGGGACACTGGGTTCAAACCACGAGGGCTCTCATTTGAGACCTCTCTGGGGGGGTTATTGTGTTTACTCTCAGGAAGAGCTTCACAAATACAAGTGAGAGAGTCCTGGAGGAAACGTGGCTTTTGGCTCATGGAAATGTTTAGTTCTGCAGTGTGTTCTGCATGTTCTCAAACACGTACTCCTATTTCCTTATTTTCTTGTGGTCTATCTCCAATAAACACGATTGCTGTGAAACCAAAATCCAGTATTAAATGTTGCCTATTATCACATTTCGGTTTTAAAAATGAGAAGAAAACCACTACTAAATGTTTGGCAGAGCTGTAGGGTCCAGGCTGCTGCTGTAGTTGAATAATGATCAGACTTTGGGAGGTGAAGAAGCAGCTTAATGTAATTTGAAGGCAAATCAAAGAATGCAGAAGGGAATTAAATCTATTTTCAGATGAAAATTTAGTTTCCCTCCTTCCTGCTCGATCACTCCTGTACTTCAGTTTCATGCATGAATTTTCCTCTGCTTTTCAGGTGGAAGTGCATTCAAATTGTCTAGGCTGAGAGGAGAGGAAAGGAGATGGGGCTGTTCTCCAGGTAGCAAGAGCAAGTTAATAAAAAGTTAGGGAAAAAAAAAAAAAAAAAGAACAAGCCAGAAAAAGTTACCATGTGAATTTTGTGCAGAGCCCCAGGCTAACCTGATGTGTGCAGACATGTGGCCAAAACATGGAGATCAGCATCTCCTAACTCTACCATTGACTGTCTTGGACCAGTGATTTTCCAACATTTTGGCTGTTAGTTACCACTGTTAAAGTTCAAAATCAAAGAAGAGGGAAAGTATCTTATTGATAGCCTCTACCTTGTACATGGGAGGGAAATCAGGCTGGTTTGGATTAAATATGTTCTAAAAATGAGTGTGATTCTAAGCAGCCTTTGAAGGGACAGCATAAAATGGAGTTGTTACCTCCTGGTACTGCTTTGAGTGCTGTTTGTATGCCTTCCTTGTTCTTGCTGAATCAAATGGTGATTGGAGTCCTTTAAGATGGTTTTAATGAAGGGTTTTTAAAGCAGCCTGGGTCAGCTTGAGGAACTTTCAAACCTGTGCCCGATAGGCTCATGAAGGAGATGGGGCTTCAAGGGTGTTGATGTAACTTGTTTTTCTTGTTAATTTAGCACTCTTAGAAGAACTGCAAAGTAAACATCTGCTTCTCAGGCTGGACCTCTGAACAGCCTTGAAACCACTTGGGAGAGGAGGCAGGCACTGGCATATCATGAGACAAGTCAGCATTTCCCTAAAAACAGTTTTGTATTTGAGCACTTTGTCTTGTTTGGATGAGGGCTGTCACTGCTGTGTCTGTTTGCTCCTTCTGAAAGCAAGATTAGGGACTTAAAAACTTGTTAGAATCACAAGTTGCTATGTTGCTTTTTTTTTTTTTTCTCTCCTGCTTCCCCAAGAAACTTGAAGAAAAAAACCCAAAACCACCTTGGTTAGATTTACTTCCAAACTGTGAGAGATGTATGCTGAGTGTCTTGTAAATATGAAAAAAAAAAATCAAAATAAGTGTTAAATGTTTGAGATCTACTATCTGAAGAGCTAATGGGTGCTACAGTGCATTTTGTACCCCAGTTTAAGGTTTTTGCAGTAAACCCACATGGCTGTTCAGCTCTATGGCAAGCAACATGTTAAGAGTGCAAATAATCCCAAATTTTATAATTTCCCCCAAAAGGTATAAACACACACAACTGTTTATATAGCAGCAGGCATTATTTCACTGATCCCCCAAGGTTGTTTATATAGCAACAGGCATTCTAACAACACTTTCTGTTTTCATTATTGCAGTGCTTAGTCATCTGTATCCCAGCCAGTGCTCCTTCAGACTCTGGAAAGTCATCCAGGATCTTGTAAAACAATTAACTATGTCATTTTATTAAAACTTGCCTTTTATATATCTGTCCCAGCATTTGACATCCTCTGAAAACCTTCTGTAAATTCTTGGCCCCTGACCAATGCTGTGAACTTGAGTGAAAGAACACTTCTCCTTCTATTTTGCTTTTTGGTTGCTGACATTTGTGGAGCAGATGTCCCCTTTTCAGTGTTTGATGCTGTCAAGAAAAACTCCTGATTGAACTGAAATAATTCAGAATTGCTTGACTTAGGAGCACACAAGGCTGCAAAGTGTCTCAGTGGGTTGGGTCTACCTCTTGCATGGACACAGAGGGTGCTGCAACATCAGTTGCCTGCAGTGGGGAGTGCAAAAATCCTGGAAGTTTTTCAGTGTAGACTTGAGTATTATGCATACCATGTACTGCAGTGACTGGTATTCTGAACTTTTATTAACATAGTCTGAGCTGGGAGACTGCTTCCACATGTCTTAGAACAAGATGGATATGGCTGGGGAAACAAAGTGGGAAATGATGACCAGATGAGTTCAGAATTGGAGTCGTTCTGTGCTCCCAAAGACACAAAAAAAAAAAAAAAAAAAAAAAAAAAAAAAAAAAAAAAAAAGGATATTCCAGTCAAGGTTCTCTGTGGTTTCTGGCTGGAAGGAAATGTATATGCTTGTATATCATTAGTCATTAAATACTCTTACAGAAATCAGTAGAGGAAATGGGCTATTCTTCTTTGCATGTAAATACAGGATATCATTATTTTTCTCAAGAGGTGATCCCTTAGTGGCAGAAGCCCTAATTTTGATCTTGGGGGCAATCTGATATAACTCAGAAATAGAAAGATAGCTAAATGGTTTCTTTTTAAGCTAACTTGTTTGAATTCTTCTAGCACTCCTTATGGACTTCATAGGAGAGTGACTGAACCTTTGTGGGTTTGTATTTTAATTAGTTAACAAATGAGGTATTTACACTTGTCAAGATTTAATGAATGAATCATGGAATTTGCCTTTGGGTAAGTTTTACATTCAATGACATGATTTTAACTTAAGTATAACAGTGCAGTGATGGAATAAATTCCTTGGAAGATTCTTGGGTGCAGGAGTGGTTTAGAGATGCTCAAGGTGGAGCTGATTGACAATTCCTATGATACTGTTTCATTCAAAGAAATGCTGGTAGAAACTGAAATAAATGAATTTTTTTTTTTTTTTGCTCTTCCTGAGGAATCTAAACCAGTTACTCCTGCCTTATTAAGAGATAAATTTAATTTGTTTGTCTTGCCTCAACTACAGCTAATACTGTGGTGGTAAGTGGAACACTGTCTTAGTCTGTGCTGGAAATTAAATGTTTAAACATGTAATTGGAAAGCTAATACAGAATTTAGGAATAAATCTACCTTTCACCAGAACCATTGTATTAAATACAGCTCATTTCAACACTTATGGTTTTCTGTGATGAAATAAATAGCAACTACAATACAAAATACCCTCTGGTTTGATGGGCTGGTCATCTAAACAGGTAGAGTTGGCCTCTATAAATTTATAAATTTCATCTCCTCATTCTTCAGGTTCTTCTGTACAGGTGGTTTCTAAAATTGTCTTAGGACAAACAAAAACCTCAGATTTTATGGAATTCTTTCCTATTTATTGTATTCACTGGTTTTACTCAGTAAAACTGAGATTTCAGTTCAGTCTGAGCAGTTACCTGCTGACAGTTAAAAACACTGACTGTCTTTTTTTCAAAGGCTTTTCATAATGCAGGAATTCTGGAAGTTTGTCACACTGGATTTGTCAGAGTTTGGGGATACATGTAAAAAGCTCGAGTGAAGAATTTAGAGTTGTTTTCTAAAATCTTGTGGAAACATTATCATGTTTTTTTGGGTTTTCTTCCAGTTAACTAGCTACTTCTTTCCATCTCTAATTAATTAACTAATTAACAATCAACACAAAAGCCAAAGCAACAGAGTACAGTACCATGTTGAAACTTGCACTTTGAGGTGAGTAAATGGAATAGATCTCTGTAACTGAAAGAAATTACAAAATAAGATTTTTTTTTTTTCCCCCTAAATATCCCTTAACTTATTCTGTCTTGAACCATTTAAAAATTATGAGGCATCTGCTCTGCTACATCTTGCTTCTGTGGAGTCAGTGTTGCTAAACCTGGTGTGAGAGCAGACTCAGGCTCCCATCTGAGGTGTCTGGTGTCTTCAGCTTATTTGTTTCCCAGTTCATGTTTACTTTGTGTTTTTCTTCCATCAAGCAGCGTTTCACACAGCACTGGGGAAAAGAAAGCTGTACAGAAGAGCTAAATATTAGTAAGGAAACAGCAATTAATATTTTATTACTTGAACATCGTTAATGATTTACTCACAGTCCCGGGGAGCATACACGGCCATAAATGTGAACACAAATCTTGGACACTTGTTCACACAAATTAAAACAGGCACGTTTTCTTTGCTTGGCCAGGTCTGTTAATATCCTGGAGGAACAATCTATTTTATTACCTAAAATGCTGCTTTTGTAAATGATACTTGGGTCTTTTGGAAACTCAGTGGGAGGTGGGTGGAGATGGGGGATGTTCAATACCAACAACTGAAAAGTGAACTTGGGTTTCTTTGGGGAATCACAACACAGTCACCTCTTTCTGCTTTTGTTTTCCTACCCAGACATCATGTTTCAGTCCCTTCTTGCCTCTTTCTTTTTTCCTTTTTTTTTTTCCTTTTTTTTTTTTTCCTTTTTTTTTTTTCTCTTTTTTTTTTCTCTTTTTTCTCTTCTTAAATTGATTTTGATGTTAAAAGGTGCTTGTGTGAATCCTACTGTACCAGATCACAGGTGATGGTTCTTACTGTTGTTCAGTGTCTTGCTGTTTATTGCACAAGGTGGAGTAACCATCCCTTTAACCATGCCCTGGAGAGCAGCCAGACAGAGAGGGATCTGGGGGTTTGGATTGACAAGAAGCTGAACATGAGCCAGCAGTGTGCCCAGGTGGCCAAGAAGGCCAATGGCATCCTGGCCTGTATCAGGAACAGCGTGGCCAGCAGGTCCAAGGAGGTGATTCTGCCCCTGTACTCAGCCCTGGTGAGGCCACACCTCGAGTCCTGTGTCCAGTTCTGGGCCCCTCAGGTCAGGAAGGGGATTGAGGTGCTGGAGCAGGTCCAAAGGAGGGCAACCAGGCTGGTGAAGGGACTGGAGCACAGATCCTATGAGGAGAGGCTGAGGGAGCTGGGGCTGTTCAGCCTGGAGAAGAGGAGGCTCAGGGGAGACCTCATCACTCTCTACAACTCCCTGAAAGGAGGTTGGAGCCAGGGGGGGGTTGGTCTCTTTTCCCAGGCACCTCTCAGCAAGACAAGAGGACACGGTCTCAAGTTGTGCCAGGGGAGGTTTAGGTTGGATATTAGAAAGAATTTCTTCACCGAGAGGGTGATCAGACATTGGAATGGGCTGCCCAGGGAAGTGGTGGATTCTCCATCCCTGGAGATATTTAAAAAGAGACTGGATGTGGCACTCAGTGCCATGGGCTGGGAACCACGGGGGGAGTGGATCAAGGGTTGGACTTGATGATCTCTGAGGTCCCTTCCAACCCAGCCAGTTCTATGATTCTTTACATGTGGTGTTGGCTGTTAAGCAATGACCTTAAAGAAAGTTGTGTAAGAAATGCTTTATGGACTGGGGAAAATGCCAGTCCTTATTAATTGACAGAGGGTAAGAGGAGGGAGAGGAGTTCTGCTGTCTTAGGTAAAGAAAGAAATCTCCTTTTTTCTCCCTCCTGTTTGCTGTGTGCTGTACACGTAGTGGGTTCTATCATTCAGTAGAAGTAGAAATATTTCATTTAGCGTATGAAAACTACCTTTTAGGGTATGAAACTACTTAAAACCACTGTGAAATAGGGGTTAGCCTTGTTACATTAATGGGGAAATACTTTTGGAACCAGACTAAAACCTGGGAACTCATGGCCCCAGTGCTTCAACCTTTTTTTTTTTTAATTTTTTTTTTCCTGTCTCTTGAAGTCAGATGAGATTTTTAGTAGGTTCTGTGTTTGTTTGGTAACACATCACTGTCAACTTGTATTGATCCCAAAACATCAGGCAATATTGCTCTGCTTTTAAGCTATTAGAAAGCCAAACTGGAATGCAGTTTATAAAGTTAAACCATGTTTTTTCTAGAGGTTTCACAGAACTTTCATCCTAACTGGACTTACTCTGCATCTCTGCTATTTGCAATATGAAAATGTGTTTTAACAGAAAGGTATTTTTGCTCATGTTGTGGTACAAGAGTCTCACATACATTCTTCTGATCTTGGCTGTTGGAAATAGAGAGATCCCTTAATCCAATTCTTTTCATGCTTTGAAACCTTAGAATTCAAAGATGACTATAAAAGGAGTAGTCTGTGAACATTTGATTGGAGGAGGAACAAATGTAATGTTTTTAATTTTTTGGTATTCTTCTGTGGTTGTTTTTTTTTTTTTTTGCCCCAGGCTAGTTCTTTGGTTAACCAAATCCACTGTAATCCCATCAGGAGAATATGGTGATTGTTTAGTAATTTATATTGTAGGGCTGTCTTAATCCAAATTCTGTCATTGTAGCAGAAAATATGAATCCAAGCCCACCATATGACTTGAGAGTATCCATATGGAAATAATAAACTGTGTAATAAATGGCCTCCTCTTGTACAATACAGTACTGAGGCTGAGTTTTATTCCAAAGCAATTTTTCCTTCCAGAAGTCAGATCAGCATAGAAATAATTCCCAGTTTCAAGAGTCTTCTTCCATGAAAAAATTTATTGGTCCATTCTTTGGGAGGAGTCAGTGATCTTTGTAACCTAGAGAAGCCTTCCCTACTCCTGGCTTTCAGGATTTCTGGAAGCAGGTGTGTAATTCTGAAAAATGAGTTTCACTGAGTGGGATTGCTCCATGTTTCAGCAAGTAGCTCTATCAAGGATCAAATTTGGGCAGTTACTGGATGTGTGTATGGGAGGCAGCTATGACTTCAGGGGCTGTTGACATCCACTGAAATCTGCATGGTGGCTTGATACTGCTTCATTCTCATAGTCCTAAAGGTACTGGAATTCAGGGGCTTGGGTTTTTTTCCTATTTTAATTACATGAGGGCTCCATTTCCTTGCAAAATTGCCCTGAAATTTAAAGATTCATAGAGAATCAACATAGAATGGCTGAGGTTGGAAGGGACCTCAGAGCTCATCTCCTCCAACCTCCCTGCCATGGGCAGGGACACCTCTCATCCAGACAAGGATGCTCCAAGCCTCATCCAACCTGGACTTGAACACCTCCAGGGAGGGGACATCCATAACGTCTCTGGGCAATCTGTTCCAGAGTCTCACCACCCTTGTACTGAAAACTTCGTCCCAATATCCAATCTAAATCTCTTCTCCTTCAGTTTAAAACCATTTGCCCTTGTCCTGTCTCTGGAGACTCTTATGAAAAGTCCCTCTCCATCCTTCCTGGAGGTTCCCTTCAGGGATTGGAAGGCAGCTATAAGGTCCCCCAAGAGTCTTCTCTTTTTCAGGTTGAAAAATCCCAGCTCCTTCAGCCTCTCCTCACAGCAGAGCTGTTCCATCCTGGGTCATCTTTGTGACTCTCCTCTGGACTTGTTCCAGCAGATCTGTGTCCTTCTTACAGTGGGGACACCAGAACTGGATGCAATATTTGAGGTGGGGTCAAGATACACCTTCTAATTAATATTGACTTCTTGGCCTCCCTTCAACCTGTTTGAAACCACAAAGGTGATTTGAGCTATCAGGGACAGAAAACAGAGTGTAGTGTCTTTAAACCCAAGCTATGTTGAGCACAGGGCATTTGGGAACATCCTTAACTATTCCTACTATACCTCAGGGAGGATGTGGTCTCTTAAAGCTGGCAAGAAGAGGGACAGTTTGGGCCAACCTCCCTGCCATGGCCAGGGACACCTCTCATCCCAACAAGGATGCTCCAAGCCTCATCCAACCTGGACTTGAACACCTCCAGGGAGGGGACATCCACAACTCTGGGCAATCTGTCCCAGGGTCTCACCACCCTCCTACTGAAAAACTTCTTCCTAAGATCCAGTCTAATCCTCTTCTGCTTCAGTTTAAATCCGTTTCCCCTTGTCCTGTCACTGGATGCTCCTATGAAATGTCCCTCTCCATCCTTCCTGTAGATTCCCTTTGGGAATTAGAAGGCAGCTCTTAGGTCCCCCTGGACTCTTCTCTTCTTGAGGCTGAACATCCCATCTCCCTCAGCCTCTCCTCCTAGCAAAAACTCCTCTTTCAAACTTGACAGACAGACAAGAGTTTTTCCCTTCCATGTCCCATGTTCTTCAGAGGATTTTTTATTTTATTTTATTTTTTAGACTTGTGAAATAAGTAGGATATCATCACCAGCAGTGACAGTTCTGTCACGTACCTCATTTGATATTCTGAAGGTAAAATGCAAGTCCTGGAGTCACCACATTGAATCTTTTTGTTTATATTTGCACCCACAGAGGAGTTAATATTTGGGTTCCAGTCAGTCAGCATTTGAAGCCTCTCTGCTCCACGGGGTTGTGTTTGAATGCTGGGATTAATTATGAGAATAATAGCAGCACTTTAAATGTTGATGTAAACTGCACAAGGAACACAGATTTCCATCAGTTGTGTGACAATATGTGTTTTTAATGGTTGATATTCACAGTTCCACTCCTGATTCCAGCACACATTGATATGCACAGGATGCCAGGTGACACTTGCACCCAAATAAATGTTTTGTGTCAGTGAATGCAGGACATTGTTTTGAAATGTGGTGTTTTAACCTAATGCCTGTGTTTTTATTAAGCTGGGAGGCTGCTCTCTTGTTTCAGATAGGAAATGGAAAAACTGTAATGAGGTTTAACAGTCAGGTTGACTGATTATTTTATCCCTGTTCTTGGGTGGGTTTTGCTAATATGTGGTTATAAGTACTAAATGGAACATTTCCTTAAGGGGAATAGATCTCTTGGAGTGGCTTGATTATCCAGCACTTTCTTTGAGAACTTAGTACATTAACTGACCATAATGTTATATTCATTGGAATCTGGGATTTGGAAAGCCTGCTAAGTTGTTTTTTGGGGTTTTTTTCTATTCTTGTAGCTTAGATATCAACATGGGCTGAGTACTCCAGATCTAAGGCAAACTCTTCCTAACCTGAAAAACTTTATGGAACTTGGACTAATGGTTAGATGGTAAGTATTACCTTTTTTTTTTGTTTTTTTTTAATTAAAAGGAAATGGATGCTAACCCCAGCTTTAAAAATCTTTCACAAGCAGCTGCTTCTTCACAGGAGTTAAGTGTGTTTGATGAAGTCTGGTGACTTCTCCAAATCACAGGCCATACAAGGTGTTCACAAAATTCTACTGTTTCTGGTTTTGTAAAATCATCTTGGTGATAGGGCCATGATGCTTCAAATGTGTAATTCAGGGGAGCTGGATGGGAATCTGGGAATTACCATCACCACCATTTTTGTTAAGTAAAATTACTGCCAGTGAGAAGAGAATCAGAATAATCACAGAATGGTTTTGCTTGGAAGGGACCTCAAAAAACATCAAGATCCAACCCCCCTGCTTGGGAAGGGACACCTCCCACTAGACCAGGATGCACAGGGCTTCATCTCCTCCAACCTGGCCTTCAGCACCTCCAGGTGAGGGGACATCAACAATCTCCCTAGGAAACCTGTTCCAGTATCTTACTACCCTCATGGTGAAGAAATTCTTCCTGATATCTTAACGTTGAGTGTTGCTGCTAAAAGGGAAGCTACAATAATAAATGACTGAAGATTTGTCAGGGTTTAACACTGGCCTGGCAATTAAACCAAATGCCAGATGCTGTCTATTAATCCCCCCCTCCTCCCTGATAAAGAAAGGAGAGAGAATAAGGGAGAGAGACTGATGGGTTGGAAACTAAACTACACAGCTTGAATGAAACAGGAATGATAAATAGGAAAAATTACTAAATATATAAATATATACAAATATACAGGAAAATTGATCCACATTCCTCCTCCCTTTCCCCCAATAACTCTCACGTCACCCCCGAGGCTGCAGGGCAGCCCTGGGAAAGTCCAGGCTGGAATCCTGGAGTCAGGAGCAGTTGGGAGCTGGAGGCAGGAACACACAGATTCAGGCTGGAATGGATCAGGAGCACAGGCAGAGGAATGGATGGGATCCTCCCAGGATGCCCAAGCAAAGAGGGAGAGGGGAAGAAGGGGAAGCAGGAAGGGGTTTGACCCTGGTGATCCCTCCAATTTATCCTGAGTATGAGGTGTATGGGATGGAATACTCTGTTTGGTCAGTTTTGGCATCTCTCTTGTCCCTTCTTCCCCAAAGGAGAGGTTCAGGTTGGACCTCTTTACTCCTTCTGCAGGGTAAAATGTTCCTCAGAGCTGAGCAGTGTCCCTGGTTCTGCACCCCAGGCTCCAGCTGGAACTANACCGACCATCAAAAAAAAACAAACAACAACTTGAAAAAAAAAAAAGTAAAAAATAAAAAAAAGGCTTTCTGGTCATTAGGGATTACAAAGGTTTCATTGACACAGGTCCATCCAACCTTGATTTGGCTTTAGTGAGCTGGCACTGCTTTCCCCAGCTACAGTCAGATGCTACAGCCTGAGCACCTGTACTGCTTGCCCACCAGAACTGAAACAAGTCCAGGCTGTTTATACAGAAAAAACTAAACATAATTTCCTTGGCTGGACAGAGGTGGGATGGGAATAAATCTACCACTCGCACCAATTATTGATTTTTGGCCTTTCTGGCTTTTCATGTCCACCAGTCAGCAGTTGTACCTGGTCTGTGTGCCAGTGATTGCAGGAACCAGTCCCCAGCTCCTGCAAGGTGACTTGGAGCTCTCTTACCTGCTGCACTTTTCTTATTTCTCTTGAAAAGAGGTTTGCAGAACCAGTTATACCTCGTCTTGTGTCAAGTGTGAATCATGGAATGGTTTGGGTTGGAAGAGACCTTCAAAACCCATCCAAGTTGGCCTTCAACACTTCCAGAGAAGGGACAGACAACTTCTCTGGGTGACTTGGGCCAGTGTCACTGCTCACTACTCACACACTGAAGAATTTCTTCCTAACACCTAACCTAAAATCTCCCCTCTTCCAATTTAAAACTGCTCCTCCTCATCCTATCACCCCATTCCCATTTAAGAAGTCCCCTTCCAGTTTCTGGAGCCCCTTCAGGCACTGGAAGATGCTTTAAGGTCTTCCTGGAGCCTTCTCTTCTCCAGGGTGAACACCCCCAACTCTCAGCCTGTTTCAGAGCAGAGCTGCTCCAGTTCTCTGATCACCTCCTCTGGACTCACTCCAACAGCTCTGTGGCCTTCTTGTTTTAGGGACCCCAGAACTGGACACAGAACTCCAGATGGGGTCTCATGAGAGAGCAGAGAGGGGGAGAACCACCTCCCTTCTGTCCATGCTGCTTCTGATCCAGCCAAGGGACAGTGTGGGCTTTCTGGGCTGCACATTGCCTGCTCCTGTTGAACTTCTCATCAACCAACACCCCCAAGTCCTTCTTGGGGCTATTCTCAATCAATTCTCCACCCAGCCTCTATTGGTGCTTGGAATTGCCCTGGAATTGCCTTGGAATTGCAGGTCCTTGCATTGGATATTCATGAGGTTGGCATGGACCCACCTCTCAATCAAGGTCTTTCTGGATGACCTTGTGTGTCAACCTTCCAGTGTGTCCATACAAAGTGAGGAAATCCTTCCTCTGTAGCAGCTGTTGGGGAGGAGACAAGGACTGATCAGAGCATTCCCTTGAGCAGCCAAAAACTCTTACTTGTTACTGCACCATTGTCCTGGTTTAACACTGGCCTGGCAATTAAACCAAATAACAGCTGCTCTCTGTTAATCCCCCTCCCCTCCCTGATAAAGGAAGGAGAGAGAATAAGGGAGAGAGACTGATGGGTTGGAAACTAAACTACACAGCTTGAATGAAAGAGGAATGAGAAATAGGAAAAAATTACTAAATCTATACAAATAGACAGGAAAATTGATCCCAGGTTCCTCCCCCTTTCCCCCAATAACTCTCAGGTCACCCCCGAGGCTGCAGGGCAGCCCTGGGAAAGCCCAGGCTGGAATCCTGGAGTCAGGAGCAGTTGGGAGCTGGAGACAGGAACACACAGATTCAGGCTGGAATGGATCAGGAGCACAGGCAGAGGAATGGATGGGATCCTCCCAGGATGCCCAAGCAAAGAGGGAGAGGGGAAGAAGGGGAAGCAGGAAGGTGTTTGACCCTCCTGATCCCTCCAATTGATCCTGAGTGTGAGGTGTATGGGATGGAATACTCTGTTTGGTCAGTTTTGGCATCTCTCTTGTCCCTTCTTCCCCAAAGGAGAGGTTCAGGTGGGACCTCTTTACTCCTTCTGCAGGGTAAAATGTTCCTCAGAGCTGAGCAGTGTCCCTGGTTCTGCACCCCAGGCTCCAGCTGGAACTATAACCATGGAGTGGGATCAGTCCCAGGAGCAGACACTGCCTGAGAAACTTGCTGTTCATTCCAGCAGTGCAGCTGCTGACAAGAGACTGAGCTGAAAGCAAAAGTCCAAGACAGAAAATCACCTTTATCCTGGCCCAAACCAGGACAAGATTGTGGTAAGCTTGTAGGGAAGTCTTGAGTGCTTCTGCTCTGATTGGCTCTGGAGGTTCCAGGCTCTCTCTCCACCATGCAGAAAAATCAGAGCAGGTTGGTTTCTGTGTTAAAAGACTCAAGTTAGTGTGGGCTTCACTTGCAGCAGCTGTTTGAGCATGAGGCTCCACTAAGTCTCCTTAAGCCCACTGAAATAAACTGAAGTATTTGTGGAAATCACAGTTCCCTAGCAGTGAAAGAGTATTTCTGCAGGTGTTAGGTGCTTTGTCATCTCATTTTTTTTTTAATTTATGGTCTTGGAATTGTGTGTGCTCATGCAGCCTCTTCCCACAAGCGATTTTGTCCTGAATTCTCATCTTCATTCTTGGGGTGCCTGAAACCCATCCAAACATAGCACTCTGCCATTTTAGGATTTTAGGTTAATTACTCACTTCTCCAAATTTCCATGGGTCTTTTGTGGTCCCTGTGTCCTACCTGGCCCTATGCAGATGCCCTGGATACCCCAAGGTGTTGAAAGTATCATCTGGTGTGGGGTAAGCACACCAGGTTTACACACTGTTGTATGCTCTGTGGATGCCCTGGTGTTGGATATGGATTCCTTTGCTGCTTCACCTGATCTGAGAAATAATTCCTTCTGGCACATATTATGCTAAATTAAGATGAAAGAGTGCTTGCAGTCTTCCTAAAGGAAGCTCCTCATTCCTGACAAGGTGATGAACTATAAAGCATTAATAGCCAAACCTTAATATTTAGGGGCTAGAGTGTAGATTTTAGGGTTTTTAGGTTTTTAAAAGCCATGCTTGAGCTTGTTTTCAAATCTGATGTGAAATGACACTGAACATAAGTAATTGTGGGCTGAAAAACAGTGGCCAAACTGCTGATATGCAGCTTTTTCTTCTGTACTAATTTCTGCAACTTTTATAGGATTTTGTTATTCCAGCAGTGTTCTTATTTTGCTGTATTTTAGTAGGGTCCTAACTTCTTGCTGAACTCTAGAAATCTCTCTTTTTTTTCCTGCAAGATGCAAACATGGGATGAAAACAGAGTATGTGAGCACACATCCTTTTATGCAAACCTAAAAGCAAGCTTTTTGTTACTGATCCATTTGAAAAATTTAAGGGCAGTTTTCATACAGGGTTTAGTGCCTCAGAGTAGCTCAATAAATCAAACCTTTGGGATAAAAAATTTATTTCAGTGGGTGACAGGGAATAAAATCCTATGGGAGGTTGCCATGCCACAGCTCTTACCAGCCCTTATTTCTGTGTCACACTTTGCCTTTGTTATCTTTCATTCCTTGCACAGAAATGCTGATCCATGTGAACTCTTAAGCTAGTGTCCAAATCACTTATTTTGGAGGAGAGTCTTGGCAAAGGAAGACAAATCCAGGAGCAGAAATTGTATCATCTTGGAGCAGTACTGTCAAAAGTGTTGCTGTTTTATTCTCTCAGTGATTTCAGGCACTGTTGAAAAGATTCTCTCTGCTTTTCTTCCTATTCCCTTAGAAAGATGCCTAAAGAAAAGCTTTCTTCATCAGGAAAATATTGCCATGGGTTTTCAGATGGTATTCATCACTGTCATGTAAAAACCCTTAGCTATCACATGATCCCTTTAGCAAACCTGAAAATAAAGTGCCAAAACACCAAAACTTTGACTTCTGTCACACTTGTGTGTACTCATCAGTAGTGTGGGGGGGATACAGGTCGTGGGTGTCTCCTTTTGGTCTTGAATAAATACAGGTGGGAAGACTCTGGGCCATGGGAATTGCTTTTAAAGCACAGGGATCTGTTCTTCTGGTGTGTCTTGGCTTTGAAGCCCTGATAATGGGAGCTTTAGTCCTGCCTTGGAAGTTTTGCCATCATACAGCCAGGCTGGGTTTTGATTTTTTGGGTTTTTTTTTTTCTATAGGTGATACACAGACAAAACACATTTTTGGGGCTGGATAATATTTCAAAACATGTAGAAATATTAAGCATGGTTCTTGGGGAGTATCACATTTCCCTCCTTCCCCCCCTCCATGAATGTCTATGCCTCATTTCCTTCTCACCTCCCAAACTTCTATGCATAGTTGTTCATTTTAAACATTTTTGTAAGGCTAATGATTCTAAACAATGCTTCTTAGTACTTTCTAATAAAATAAATGGAAATGAGGCTTTACAGGGAGTCCAACTCAAGGGGAAACCTGGCTAGACTTTCATAATTGGGCATTGCAGTTGAGCACATAGACAGCAGAGTACAGATCTCCACTGTCTTGTGGATAATATTTGATTACATATATTTAAACAAGCAGAAAAGCCACCAGCTGTTAAAATGAAGATTTGAAGGAATTTTTTGTTTTCAGGGTACTCTAGGTGAGTCATCTGATACCCTCAGCCACAAACTGGAGGCAGTGAAGTATTTCCAGGTTATCCTTCATTTTTGCAGGATGAGTGAGAGCAGGAACATAAGAAAAAAACCATCACTGCTTCATATCTAAGATTATCTTATGGTGCCTGATTAGTTTTGGTTTTGTTTTTCAGTTGATGGTTTTCAGTTTCTTTTCTTAACATTATAAATGAGTTTTGCTGAAGTTCTGTCTTAATTACACTGTTAAATCCCAACACACTGTGCTTGATTTCTCTCTGAACAGGACTGTCTGTAACTCCTAGCCCCTGCATACTTCTCATTTTTTTTTTCTTTCATCTAGAGATATTTGGGTTTCTCTGCAGTCTAGAATGAAATTAACTCCCCTACCTATTTAGGCTAACTGAAATAACTCATTATTTCAGGCTTAACTTCTTTCTCTGATAAGCATCAATTTAGATTTGCATACAAAACAGTTTATTTACTCCTCCAGATTAAAACCAAACAAACCTCACAACTTTTATAGAAGAGGCCACCTATTTATATCACAGCAAATTTGGCAATTCTTCAAATATCTGGTTGAAGCTTTCATAAACTCTGTTGTTCTGCCTGAAGCTCTGGAGCAGCTCTTGGCCTTCCAGAAGATCTGCAGAGTTTGGTGCCTTTGCATCAAGGTTTAATTGCTGGATCCTTCTGCCTGGTGAGATTTGTGTTGCTTTGGTTTCTCAGGCCCTGCACTGAAATGATTAATATGTGTTTTCACATCCCACCACACGTGATTTATTGCAGCAAGCTTGCAGGTCTACAAGCTCTGCTTCCCTCTTCATATCTCTCCTGGCACCTATATTCTGCTGTGTTTACTTTTCTTTCCCCCTTACCCGGACTGCAAAATATTCTTTGCACCCTATGTAGACAAAACCAAGGCAGATCTGCTGGTTCCTGCACACACACTGTTAGGGAGGCTACAGAACTGCAAAAAAAAGTCTTTTTCTGTTATCAAATCTGGATGTTGACTCTTCAGGTGAAAGATGATGAGCCAGAGTTGTTGTTGATTCAGACTCATCTCAGTTGTGGTGCTCCAAATCTTTTCTCTTTCCTTTGGGGAATAATTCTCTCTGTTTCCAGCTTTTAAGTCCCAGAGTCTCACTGGCTTCCAGAAAAGCAGCTCATTTTTAAGATTAGCTTTTGCTGATGCAAAAGGCCTTGTGCAGTTTTTCTCTTGAATTCTTTTTCTTTTTGAGTAAGCAGCTTCCTCCAGCTTTTGAGAGAGACCAAGTCTTTACTTATGCCTAGTCTGTACATTCCTTTTTGACTGTTCATATTTATCTTTCACAAGTCAGGCTCTTTAGATCACAGTTCTGTTAAATCAAGAGACTTTCATTTTCTCCCCTATTCTTCAGCTTAATTTATTCTGTGTAACTTTTAAGGGTTTCACATTTGTGATCCTTAATGGTGAGTAAAGAGCACACTGCAAACTTGAACAGTCAAGTGATAATTTTTTTTTTTTCCTACCAAATAGATTGGACAATAGGCTTTATCTGATGCTGGCAAATAAGGGATATTCCTTTAGAAAGTCTTGTCTGTAGTCAGGGAGATGTCCTTTTCAGCCTGCATTTAAAAGCTTTACCCAAAAAATACTTGCATGCCAAGGCTTAAACTTCTGGTTTGAAGGGATGTCTTGATTCCTGCTGGATTCAAGGGGAGGCTAAAACTTAAATATTTGAGTTAAGAAAATTCTGGTAGCTTCATAAATGAAGATTATTTTTAAAAAAACTAAAAACAAGCAAGCAAAACACCTCAGAATTCCTTGGCTGCCAAAAGACTCGGTTTCACCTCAACTTCATATTTGCAGCCTCCCTTTGTAGCCCTGTCACATTGTGCATTATTTAAGCAGTAATCTCTAAGAAGGTGAGAAACTATTATTGCTTTTTTAGTGCAGTCAACATGATACTGGCTCAGAGCTTTGCTTGGAGCTTCAAACATTTCGGATGGCCATAAACCAACTTAAACACCTTCATTTAGCATTCTTGCTGCCATGAGGTCATAGTTTGCAACAAAAAAGATCAAATGGTGTTTAAGTTGTTTTTTTTAAAAAAAAAAGTATTCTCATACCAAAGAACCGTAGCTGTGGATTTTGGCTTTTGGCCAGACAATCAAGATTTAGTATTTTGACCAGCTGTGATCCAGTAATGTTCCTCAGAGGAAACATTTTGTGGGGAGGAAAAGATACATATTTGAGCCTGTGAATTGTATTCTGTCTCTCATACTGCTTTACAGTTTCTCTGAGCCCCTTGAAGACAGATTAAATAATCACAAGTGAATCTGACTGGAGAAACTTTTTATCAAAACTGCAAACAGATTACAACCAGAATCTGTTCACTAAGAAAATAACTTCAGAAATGCTTGTGGCTGACTTCAATCACTTTATCTCATGTTTTTACAGCACTGAGTCTGTGACTTGTGCTTTAGGTCTGTGAGGATGGCCAAATAGACTTAATAATTAACTAGTGAAAACTAATATTTTGGGGAGAAAACAGCTACTTTGTCGTTTTGCTGCCAGTGGAACATACAGCTGAAGCTAGACTATTACGAATTGGCTTTTGAGATTTGAATGCAATCAGGACACTGAGATGGGTGATGATGTAATTCTCTTCTCTATAATGTCCATTAAATTTGAGGTTTCTCTTCTTTTTAACAGGAAATTTAGAAATCCTGCTTCCTGATAGCAGTTCAGCACGCTCCTGCACATTACTAGTTGTAATCTGATCCAACTTGATGACTAAAAGTCACTAAGGCCTGATGACAGTTTATCCAATTAGTTTTTATACTCCACTAGTTGCAGGCTGCTCTTGGGCAGGTGTCCACATCTGTTTGCTGGCTCAGAAGATCAACCAAGTAATTGTGGTTAGAAGCTGAACCAGCTCAACCCAAGTAATTCAGGTCAAGGTTGCACCTTAGAGTAAAGAGCTGTGCTTCTACAAGTCAAATTCTTTTCACTGGTGGTAGTACCTCAGAATCCCTCAAATTTCCAGGCAATTGCATGATGGTTTTCTAAAATGACTTTTTTTTTTTTTTTTAAATAAATCTCATTAATTCCATGAGCTGTGAAGCTGATGAAGCATCTCTTTCTCTGGACTTGGCCTTGATGCAGTGCTGTGAATTCTGCTAACAGCACAGCCTTTTCCTCAAGGAAAAATGCAGATGGAATAGGGAACCTCCATCAGCTCCTTGCTTCCATGAAGATTACTGGCAACCTCACATTTCTGAGCTCTGTGCCTCTCTAAGAATTACTTTTGAACCAGAACTTCCATTTGACTTCTCACCTGGAAAGAAGTGATGGAACAGGAAAAGACCCCTTGGATTAACTGCTTAACCCACTGTACCTGGAGCCATTTTGGTTTTATTTTACTTGCCTGCAAGACTTTGACCATTGTTCTACTCTAAAGGACACAAGGATCCATTCATCTTCTCATATTTGTCTTCTAGACACTCCTCACTCAGCCTGAACTGGTTGCCAAAGTTGTCCTTTTGCAAGGGGAGTCTTCCACAGAGGGATCATAAATGGCTTTTCACAGGGTATTCCCCACCCTTCTCTCCAGTCCTCATTTTCTTTCTCTGGGGACTGTGGAAGAAGCCCAGGCAGTGAACTCTTGGATGGCTGATCTCCAAAGGTCCTTGGTGCATATTGGCTTTTATCTAAATGCCTTAGATAATGTTTGATAAGCAGTTAAGCCATGCTATTGACTCCATCCCTGCTTTCTCAGATTTGGGCTGTTATCCCTCTATTTATTCCTGACTGAAGCTCAGCCCATCCTGTTCCCATTTATTGGCAGCAACAGTTTCAGCAATCTGCCTGCATATATCTCCAGCAGCTTAAAACCTGGTTTTTCAGTCTTCAGGAAGGTCCATTTCATTGCATGTACTTTCAGGAACCTGGCTGCAAGTGTTTTTTTGTTCCAATTCAATTGATTGAATGCTTGTATGATAAATGAAGATCATTCCTGCTTTACTGCCCTGTGGGGCAGCCCTTACATACTCTGTTAACTGGGAAGTTATTTTGTAGAGGAGGGAGATTAGTTTTGTATTGCTGTTACATTCAGGCTGTTAGATCACTTAGTAGAGATCATTCTGCCAGGTCAACTTACTAAGGAGGGGAAGATATTTTTTGGCAGCTGGACTGAAGAGTTATTGTTCAGGCATACATAATGTGTTGGCTTGAATAGCCCTGTCACAACAAGCTCTAAAGACTCTCCTGGTCCTGCAAGCTAATTAATTTCTCACCCTTTTGCCTGCAAGGTTGACAAAGGAATTTAGGTATGTTGCTTTTTTAGAAGCAATTGAAATTTACATGCACACCAGAACAGTTTGTAAAGCTGCTTCTCTCAAGCTAATTAAGACCCCAAAGTTTTCAGGGTGGTTTTCTCCCACACTTAAATTTCTTCTGCTACTGCTTCTTTATTGTGCTGAATAGAAAAGTTGCTGTTGTACTAAGATTGGGCCGATCAGCACTTGTTGCAGGTAATTTGGGGGTTGCCAATTAGGCAGTCTCATGCCCTGCTGAAGTCCTCCTGAAGTTAAAAGATTCTAACCTAAAAAAAAAGAGAAATGCATTTGAGCAAGTTTAAAGCACAGTCCAGCACAACAAGTAGGAGTGGGAGGTGTTACTCTCCCAGTTACTTGGGGTTTGCACAATGGTGTGGCTCTGCAGCTTCAGGAGCCTGGGATTAAACCTAGGATGGCTTTCTGCTCTTCTTTCTCTACACATCCTCTTCATCTGAGATGGTTCTTTCTCCTGTGAGATCTTGTGAGATTCACCAGGAGGACCCACACCAAACCTTCCTGCAGGCTGGTGTTGAGACAACCTTAGAGCACCTTCCAGTACCTGAAGGGGCTCCAGGAAAGCTGGGGAGAGACTTTTGACAAAGGCACAGAATGACAGGACAAGGGGGAACAAATTTAAGCTGAAAGAGGGAGATTCAGATAAGACGTTAGGGAGGAATTCTTTTGTGTGGGGGTGGTGAGACAATGGTTGCCCAGGGAATTTGTGGCTGCCCCATCCCTGGCAGTGTCTCAGCCCAGGTTGGATGGGGCTTGAAGCAACCTGGGCTGGTGGGAGGTGTCCCTGTCCCTTCCAACCCAAACCATTCTCTCTGTCTGTGATTCTTGTACATTTAGAGCCCCAGTGCAATGGATCAGCAGAGTGCACCCAAGCCCTTGTAGCACAAAGCTCACAGCTCTCCTGCCTGTAGCCTCCCCCTTGTATTTCCCAAGTCTCATGGAAGGCTTAGGCTCTTCTTTAGCAGCAAGGCTGGTCCCAGTCTGTTCCTTGGGCTTGGTTTTGTGAGGAAGAGGGGAGGAGGGAGGTCTTTCCTGCCCTCTTCCATTACACACAGCTGCTGCTTGTCCTGTAAAGCATCTTAGAGTTTGAAGAGTGAACTGCAGTAATCAGTTATCATTTGTCCATGAGAAATCAGTTTGTGAGAACGTAGGCCAATGTATTCTGAAACCCAGAGAAGTGTCTTGAATAATACCTGCCTCTGTGAACATACGCACATCTTGGAATTTGGGTAAATACCTAAAACTTACTATTTAATTGTCAAGTTTGATTTTGCTCAGTACAGAGCAAAACTCCTTGTTTTGCTTCATTTTTCTGTTAAAGCTGAAAACGTAGCTGCTCTGTTTAGTTCCTGTCCTTTTTTTTAAGGAAGGTTCAGCAAACCTATTGCTAATATAAAAAAATTTCTTATCTAAGATTTAAAGGAAATAGAATCTAACCAAATAAATATATACTCAATTCAGGCTGAAAGCATTAAGCTGGAGGAAGAGAAGGGGAACAAAGTCCATCCCCAATATCTCTGCAGTGCACATTGCCTGAGTTCACAAGTTCCTGCCTCAGATTTTTGTTTTTGTTGCATTACATCACTTTTACAATAAATGGTTGGATGTATAGGGGTTTATTAAAGTATTTTAAAATTCTCAGGTCAGTAAGGAACATGAAGGTTAGTCTGCAAGACCACATACACAGCACTTATTAACATCTGTGGGAAATTCTGCTTTCTGTTTTGTCACCTCTGATAAGAATTCTCCAAACCTTTACAAACAGAGCTGTGAATGCTGCATGGAGTTTGCATTAAAAAGGTTTGAAACAGCAGCTGAAATCTAAGGAGAAAGCTGTTGGTATTGTTGCTGGCTGCATGTGTGGCCCTTATCTCTGCTTCACTGTCCACAACTGTAAA
This sequence comes from Florisuga fusca, assembly GCA_038090715.1. Taxonomy (NCBI): domain Eukaryota; kingdom Metazoa; phylum Chordata; class Aves; order Apodiformes; family Trochilidae; genus Florisuga; species Florisuga fusca. The sequence goes on from JAAWXA010000007.1 coordinate 790,835, forward strand.
TTCTGAAAAGCAACTTCTCCTTAAGGTAATTTGAGGTTTTTATGGACAAGAAGGAAGCCCTGCATGTGTGTTAAGGGGCAGCCTGGGCAGGAGGCAAGATGGGAGAGGAAATTAAAGAGCAGTAGTACTCATACTGCCCTCCATGGGGTTACTTATTTTTCACAGAGGGACATTTTGCAATCTAGCTTATCCAATTTGCAAAGAGGAGCAAAAGAAGAGAAATAATGTGGAAAAGGATCCACTCTAGGGACTACTTATGATTGCCAGTCCAACATTTCCCCCCCTGCAAGACAGATCCCAAAATGTATCAGTCCTTGAGTAGAAAGAGTTTATTTGAAATGGAGTTAATGAAAGAGACTCACACTGACAGCAGTTGAATCTTGGAGTTATATATCCAGCAGATCAGTAATAGCTTCATTATTTTTTTTTTCAATTTGGAATGAAAATAACTGGCCGCTTAATGTACAATGTACCATTTGCATATAGGATTTTATTTGGATAGGGATTGAGCTGATGAAGGAAAGTTCACATAACACCCCCCAGATGACGTAAAGCGGATGTTCCAAATTACAGACCCTGAGACAGTGTAAGTGGTCTGTGGGACTGCATGAAATAGTAACACCCAACTTGTAAATTAAGCTTGATTAGTTCGTGTTCCTTAAGAAACCGACGTTGACATTTGTCCAAAAAAATCTTGGAATGCTTGGCACCGAAAAGCAGAAGATATCTGGCAAAAATAATCTTTTGCAAAAAGGAAAGTTAGTGTGGTTTTTCTCCTCTGTGCAGCTGTTGGGGAAGTCCACTGCTGGAAGAAGTCACTCGTAGAGGATTCAGCCATTATTACTCACATTTGAAGAGTTTATGAAGGCCCAGTACAGACCATAAATACATAAATATACAGTCAACAGTAATAATTCATAAAGTACGGCTCGGTCCTATAAAATGGTGTTAACAGTACAAATTAAGGTAATGTGGTGGTTTCTTGGGTGATTGACTCTTCAAACCATGAAGCTTTGTAAATGTTCCTACACAATCTTACTGGTTTTCAGTCAAGTTGTCCTCTGGGGTGTCCTCTGTGGTTCATACAGCATTAAACACATTTGGGGTTTTAGCACTTTAGGATACAAGGAGTTGGCCAAACGGAGCCCAGAGTTGTGATAAAATAATTGCTTTGGTTGAACATCTGTATTGCTCGTGAGCATGCCTGACAGCTGTGATTTATCCTTCCCTTCTTTTTTTTATTTTTTTTTTTTTTTATAGTGATCGACACCATACATCCAGTGCAATTCCTGTTCCAAAGAGACAGAGCTCCAGCTTCGGCAGATTGGATATTGGCTTTTCCAGTGGGCTTCCTTCTCCGGATAAAGGACTCCGAAAACGAGCCAGCACGGCAAACGAAAGACTCCAGTACAAAACTCCTCCTCCTAGTTACAACTCTGCTGTTACACAGCCTGTTGCCATCACAGCCCATGGAGATAAAAAACCTGGATCGATATCTTCCTCCTTGGATACCTCGATGGACTCCTCGAAAGAAAATACCAAGAAAGGCGAGGACTCCTGCGGCAGTTTCAACGGAGAAAACGGGAATTTCAGCAGTACCCAAAACCATCAGGAGCCTCTCCAAGGACATCCTAGTGCAATAAACGGGGCCTTGCTGCCTGGTGAGTCCTCTGCCACTGCAAGCAACCAGCAGCCCTGCGAGTTCCCTCCCTCCCTCGGCCCCGTCCTTTGCTGCACCGTGGAGCAAGCAGAGGAGATCATGGGGATGGAAGCAACAGGGTTCAGCACAGGAGATCAGCTGGAAGACTTTAACTCCATCCCGGTGGAACACGCCGTGGCTGTGGAGTGTGATGAACAAGTCCTAGGAGAGTTTGAGGAGTTCTCCAGAAGGATCTATGCACTGAATGAAAACATGTCCAGCTTCCGCAGACCGCGGAAAAGTTCGGACAAGTGAGCTTGGACGGGGATTTGATAGCAGACCTTGAGGTGAAATCTGGAATAGATATAAAATTGCACTTATTCTTTATATTAATTATAAAAAAAAAAAAAAAGATTAAAAAAAAAGAAATTAAAAAAAGCTAAAGCTATGAGTGTTAGACAAACGGACTTGAGCACGATAACACAGGATCATGGTATGTTCACGGCCCAGGTAAATTTTAATTCTGCTTCTGATCCTCTTATGTCTGGTATTTATAATCTCTTGGGATAATTTTTTTTTTTTTTCAGGCATTGGAATCCATTTGTAAAAGGTTTTCCTGGAAACAACTTCTAGTGTTGATCTGGCCTTTCTACGAATATCTGTTAATTTCTTAATTATTCATTAGAGTTAAATTTATTTTAATCTTTTCAGGAGATTAAAAAAAAAAGAACATAATTTAAAAATACATTTATGCTAAGACCTCCTTTACCTTCTCCCATGTACTCCTGTGTTTTCTTGAGCATTGCAGTCTGTTACAGAAATGCCATAAATTTGTTATAATTGAACAGCTTTCTCTTGGCTGTGTTCTGTAGCCTTTGAAGTTCTAGTTTGCACTGATGAGTCTTCAGTTGGTGGTGTAAACAGAGAATGAGCACCTGGGTGATATCTGCAGTTTTCTTGCACCTGATTAATCAGAAATCACATTTTTTTCCTCCCTTCTTTCTTCCATACTGTTCCTACCAGTAGAAACCTTGAGAAATAAATCCCCTGTAAGGTTTCTTATAAAAAAAACCATCTCAGCCTGACCATTCCCTGCTACAGCTGAGCACAGACCTCAGCAGTAGAGACTGGTGCTACCCAAGCTGCCACCCTCTGAGGTGTCTTAATGGGAACAACGTGCTGTGAAGCTCTTCACAGACATCTTGGTGAAAAAAAAAACAGACTGAAAACACAGTCAGCACTTTGAAATTAGTCGAATTTGTGGAATTGCTCCACCCTCTGTAGAAAGGAGGCACTTAATCATCTAAATTAATATCCTTTTAACCAGCTGTGCTTTAAAGGAAGAAATTTCCAGCAGTTGGCCCAAGGTGTGGTTTGTTCTTAGGTAGGTGACCACTGGCACGTGTTCAGCTGCACTAAGGGGAAAGCAATTTGCAGCCTTTGTGATTCCTGGGATTTGTTTCAGTTTGGATTTCGTTGCTCTTGCTTTCTATATTGTATACCCAAGACTTTGGGCTCGGTTGTGGGCTCTCAAATATAAAAATATATAGCAGAATAAAAGACCCTTCACCATGCCTGGCTTTTTTTTTTTTTTTGTCCCTCCTGGTCCACGCTTTTTTTTTTTTGAACCAATGACCTAGTCTTTTTTCTTAACTTCACCATCAGGCTAGCCTAAATTTATCTTTTTAAAATGTGGATATGTATAATCTCTCAGCTCTCTGTGGTCAAAACAAGGTGTATATGTGAGAACCAATATACATAAAAGCACTGTTCTAGAATGTGCATTCCTCCGGGTTAACACCTTAATGATTGTATTAACATTATATTCACATTTCTGTGAGCATTTCATGGCTGTGTCTGCAGTTGAGCTGTTGGCTCAAGCCTCTCTACAGTGATTCCTGATTTTTTGGTCTGTCCCAGTACGATGTGCTAGATGGAAGGCACTGATTCTCTTAAGGACTTGAATGTGATTCCAGGTGCAAAGTTGGACACGTTCATGAGCATCTTCTCCCCCAGATAAGCTCCTCTCTTCCAAACTACTCATGAACAGCTTCCCTAAAGGAAACAATGCTGCAGCTTAAAGCACTGCCACCATCTTTGAGAAGAGAGGTAGGAAATGATTGCTGTGCTGAGCATTTATTGCTGAGAGCCAGAAATGAACACCAGTGCTCATGATGTTCTTCCTAATGAAATGGACACGAGGTCCAATGACCGTTTTACCATCTGATAATTTGAGGTTACATCAGGGAAGGGTTGAGTCAGTCGTGCACCCTGTGGGATGGGAGCACCCTCAGAGCAGCACAGACCAGTTTTGTTTTCCTCTGGGAGGGAAAGGCATTCACTTGTGTGCAGTGATGACATCCCAAAACAACCCAAAGAGTCGTCGTGAAGTCGCTGTGTTTCCTCAGCAAACACGGGGGGTCTCAGTGCAATTAAGCAGCGTGTAATTAGGTTCATTAGAGCATCAGTGGGACTCGGGATCTTTTTTGTTGGTTTGTTTTGCTGTTCACTAGTTGCTCGTTTTCTCAGGTTGCACCCAACCAAATGAAGTCTTGGGTTTTCCTCCCTGATGTTGTTGTGTGTGGCTGTTCCTGTCCCAGCCCTGTAACCGTCAACGTGTCAAACGCAGGGATTGATTTCTGCATCTCTGGCACAAAGCTGCTTTGACAGGGTTTCTGTGGAGGTATCTTAAATTGTCCCCACGTTTCTCTTCCACTTTTCAGCACTTCCTGTAAAGAAGGTGGTGGGAAAGGGGACAGGGTTGTATGGCTGCTGAGGCCATTGGCTTCTCTTCCCTTCCCTTCTCCTTTCCTGCCTCATGGTTTTCTTTTTTGTGATTATTTCCCCCCCCTTCCATAAATTACTTTGAAAATAGCATAGTGAGAAAGAAACAAATAGTAGGTTTGAAGGAGAGATGATATATCACAGTGTGCTTTAAACTGTCAAGAACCTTTCAGTTCCTACACAGCTGTGACACTGTTAAATGTCTGCAAATGTCTTCAAGTGGAGAAAACATTTCATTGCAATCTTTTCCCCTTCACTAGGAATTCCTAAGATTTTTGAGAGTATTAGTTTTGGAAGATCGTATCCCACTATATTTTTATAGCAAGCACAACAGCATTGGCTTATCCTTGCTTGATCAGGTATTTAAAATAAGCAAAACCAGAATATCCCATAGTAAATGACACATTAAAACTATGTTGGTAATTGCAGGAAAGCTCATCTGTATTTATAAAATAAAACTGATTAGTATCTCTCAACTTGTGTGTCTTCTCTTAATGTCTCCTCTGTGTTTATTTCCTTTACAAGCATGATTTGAACCACAATGTCCTCCCCAGCCCCCTCAAACTTTTTGGCTTATTGTTCATCACGCCCATATTCATCCAAATGGGAATATTTGGGCGAGAGGATTTGCTAGGAGACCCCAATTGCCTTGCTTCCTGTTTCACATGAGATGGTACTTGCAGTTGTTTCTCACTCTCCTCCCCAAAAAGATGGCACACAGCTGGAAAAACAGCCTATGGTGGGGCTGGGAGACAGCTGGCTTTGCAGAACTTTTTATGGAGAGTGGAAAGGCCATGTTCCCTCATCAGGGAGGCATTGCTACTCATCCAGCACCTTCTGTGATCCCAGCTAATAAGCAACATATGTCTGCCTAAAAACCTGATGTTCCCCTTGAAGAGGAGACTGTCCATGATACAGACTCCCTGGTGGGAAGCAGTGCCATGAGAAGAGCTGCAGGGACTCTCCAGGCATCATCAGTGCAAGAGGTTTGGGGTTTGTTGGTTGTTTTTTTTTACTTTTTTTTGTTGTTGTTTGGGCTTGGGTTTTTTTCTTGTTGTGGTTTTTTTGGGGGTTTTGGGGGGGACTTTTCTGTTTTGGTTTGATTTTTTTAATAATTTTTATTTTCTCCCACTCAATCTGTCTGTCAGCAGGGTGTAAAATGCCAAGACTCCAGCTCTCCAGTCCTGGAGCTGAAGTGGGAAGATGGAGGAGAGAAATTTGGCTTTCAGCTGTTGTGCAACATTGAACAGCTTTATTCAAATGTCATTGCATTGAAGTGAATAATAAACCAGGAGTGGAAAAGGTTCACATTGAAATATAACTAGAGGTGCTGCTTGAGGGTGGGTTTGTTCCAGATAAACCTTGGGCTCATGTCTCCCTCATTTTGCCACCTTTCAAATGGCCAGAGAGGGTATTTCTCTTCAGTTTCTGGACCTTTTGTCAGATGTTTTGACCTTTTTCTCTCTCCTCTGAATTAATTTGGTTTAGCTGATATCTTTGGATGGCTATGAGCCTCTCCTCTCTGCAGGCAAGGTGGTCTTAAACCCAGGTGAGAAAAGTGGAATTTGCCAGGGGAAATAAGAAATAATCTAAGTAGGACTTCTTGTAAGTACTGGTTATTTTCATATCAGCTTCTTTTGTATAAAGCAGAATGCAATATTGTGTTAAATTTGTTCCTTAAATAGCATGAAAGCTTTTTTTCCTCTCCTTGGTTGTCAGACATCAGCTTTGCTGATGATGGAATTTGTCCTGTGTGTACTGCGGTGACATTTAATCAATTGAACTTTATGATGTTGTTTCTAATAAGTTATTTTCATAAAACCCTTCTTGAAATTCTGAATTTCCAGCTTCTAGGAGATCTATATCCATTCTGGTCTGGATTGTCTTGGTCTGAGCAGGAACAGAAAGGCCTTCCTGTTGTACTTGTTAAAAGAAACTAAAGCACCGACCATCAAAAAAAAACAAACAACAACTTGAAAAAAAAAAAAGTAAAAAATGAAAAAAAGGCTTTCTGGTCATTAGGGATTACAAAGGTTTCATTGACACAGGTCCATCCAACCTTGATTTGGCTTTAGTGAGCTGGCACTGCTTTCCCCAGCTACAGTCAGATGCTACAGCCTGAGCACCTGTACTGCTTGCCCACCAGAACTGAAACAAGTCCAGGCTGTTTATACAGAAAAAACTAAACATAATTTCCTTGGCTGGACAGAGGTGGGATGGGAATAAATCTACCACTCGCACCAATTATTGATTTTTGGCCTTTCTGGCTTTTCATGTCCACCAGTCAGCAGTTGTACCTGGTCTGTGTGCCAGTGATTGCAGGAACCAGTCCCCAGCTCCTGCAAGGTGACTTGGAGCTGCCTTACCTGCTGCACATTTCATATTTCTCTTGAAAAGAGGTTTGCAGAACCAATTATACCTCGTCTTGTGTCAAGTGTGAATCATAGAATTGTTTGGGTTGGAAGAGACCTTCAAGACCCATCCAGCTTGGCCTTCAACACTTCCAGAGAAGGGACAGACACAACTTCTCTGGGTGACTTGGGCCAGTGTCACTACTCACTACTCACACACTGAAGAATTTCTTCCTAACCTAAATCTCCCCTCTTCCAATTTAAAACTGCTCCTCCTCATCCTATCACCCCATTCCCATCTATGAAGTCCCCTTCCAGTTTCTGGAGCCCCTTCAGGCACTGGAGGATGCTCTAAGGTCTTCCTGGAGCCTTCTCTTCTCCAGGGTGAACACCCCCAACTCTCAGCCTGTTTCAGAGCAGAGCTGCTCCAGTTCTCTGATCACCTTCATGACTCTCCTCTGGACTCACTCCAACAGTTCTGTGGCCTTCTTGTTTTAGGGACCCCAGGACTGGACACAGAACTCCAGATGGGGTCTCATGAGAGAGCAGAGAGGGGGAGAACCACCTCCCTTCTGGCCATGCTGCTTCTGATCCAGCCAAGGGACAGTGTGNTCTTTGAAAAGAGCCTTTCCTAGTGTCAGGGTTTAACACTGGCCTGGGAATTAAACCAAATAACAGATGCTCTCTGTTAATCCCCCTCCCCTCCCTGATAAAGAAAGGAGAGAGAATAAGGGAGAGAAGCTGAGGGGTTGGAAACTAAACTACACAGCTTGAATGAAAGAGGAATTATAAATAGGAAAAAATTACTAAATCTATACAAATAGACAGGAAAATTGATCCCAGGTTCCTCCCCCCTTTCCCCCAATAACTCTCAGGTCACCCCCGAGGCTGCAGGGCAGCCCTGGGAAAGTCCAGGCTGGAATCCTGGAGTCAGGAGCAGTTGGGAGCTGGAGGCAGGAACACACAGATTCAGGCTGGAATGGATCAGGAGCACAGGCAGAGGAATGGATGGGATCCTCCCAGGATGCCCAAGCAAAGAGGGAGAGGGGAAGAAGGGGAAGCAGGAAGGGGTTTGACCCTGGTGATCCCTCCAATTTATCCTGAGTATGAGGTGTATGGGATGGAATACTCTGTTTGGTCAGTTTTGGCATCTCTCTTGTTCCTTCCTCCCTAAGAGAGGGGTTCAGGTGGGACCTCTTTACTCCTTTTCTCCTTCTGGAGGGCAAAATGTTCCTCAGAGCTGAGCAGTGTCCCTGGTTCTGCACCCCAGGCTCCAGCTGGAACTATAACCCTGGAGTGGGATCAGTCCCAGGAGCAGACACTGCCTGAGAAACTTGCTGTTCATTCCAGCAGTGCAGCTGCTGACAAGAGACTGAGCTGAAAGCAAAAGTGCAAGACAGAAAATCACCTTTATCCTGGCCCAAACCAGGACAACCATCTTCTCATTTGATTCCTAGCTGAGTTTAAGAGCATTCAACCATGAAAAGGAGGCTGAGGGGGAAACCTTCTCACTCTCTACGACTCCCTAAAAGGAGGCTGGAGTGAGAAGGTGTTGGTCCCTTCTCCCTTGAAACAAGGAACAGTTAGACATGACAAGAAGAAATGGCCTCAAGTTGCACCAGGGGAGGCTTAGATTGGATATAAGAAACTTCTGCACTGAAAAGGTTATCAAATGCTGGCACAGGTTGACCAGGGAGGTGGTTAAATCACCATCCCTGGAGGTGTTCAAGAGACAGGATCATAGAATGGTTTGGGTTGGAAGGGACCTTCCAGCTCCTCCAGTTCCCACCCCCTGGATGGGCAGGGACACCTCCCACAGCCCAGGTTGCTCCAAGCCCCATCCAACCTGGGCTGAGACACTGCCAGGGATGGGGCAGCCACAGCTTCCTTGGGCAACCTGGGACAGGGGCTCACGATCCTCCAATTCAAGAATTTCTTCCCCATCTCCAACCTCAGTCTCCCCTCTCCGAGTTTTAACCCGTTTCCTTTGTCCTCTCCCTACCCCCCCGTGTCCAAAGCCCTCCTCCAGCTTTCTTGTAGCCCCTTCAGGCACTGGAATGTTGCTATAAGGTCACCTCAGAGCTTTCTCCAGGCTGAGCAACCCAACTTCTTCATCCTCTCTTCATAGACCACATGTGGATGTGGTGCTTAGGAACCTGGTTTAAGCACTAGACTTGGTAGAATGAGGTTAATGGTTGGACACAATGATCTGAAAGATCTTTTCAAACCAAACCAAACCAAACCAAACCAAACCAAACCAATTCTTTGATTCTATCTTCCTGTCTCACCATTTTATCACCTACCAATTCTACCTTTCACATCCACCCTTTGCATTTCAGACTCCAGCTACCAGCTGGAGCCCTCCTTTGACAGCTCACCTTCCTCAGTCCCCTCTGAACACTGATATCCAGCAAGTGCAGCTCCACAACCTCCATCAGCAATCTTCACCTTTGCTTCCCTGTGTACCTTTAATAACCTTTTCCCCTGGGCTAGCAGGAAATGCTCTCATGCTGGAGTAGGTGGAGGGCCCCGGCTGGCCTGGCTCCAGTTTGTTTTTCTAGTGATAACTTTGTCAACAGCTTGGAGTGTGACAATGCAGAGCAGTTGTTTGGCTTCATCCACGGAGGAGACTTTGCTAAATTGAGGAAGGATTTGTCCTGGGTGAGAAGTCCAAGATGCTGTCAGCTTTGCTGGGAACTCAAGACGGCCGAAGAGGGAAGCTTTAATCCTGCCCTGACGTTAGCCAGATAGCAGGCACTGGGGGCTGGGGGCTGATTAGGGTGGGCTTGTTCTCTGCAGCAAAGCCTCCAGCAGCCATGGAAATCCAGCATTGCTGCCTCCACTGAGTGTTTGTTGAGTTGGGGACCAGCAGTGGAAAACATCATTTTTCATGCTCTTCCGCTGAGCATCTCCGAAGACGGCGACCTCTGCCTCTGCAGTGAGTTTCAGGGTAAGATGAATGAATAAACCAGACACCAGCGACCCTGTCCTACCTGCCAAAGCAAAGGAGATTTCAGGTTTTTCATCATTTTCATTAAAAGGTTGTCAGAGCCTGGCTCAGGCTGCCCAGGGCAGTGGTGGAGTCCCCATCCCTGGAGGGATTTCCAGGCCCTGGAGCTGTGGTGCTGAGGGCCATGGGGCAGTGGTGGCCTTGGCAGTGCTGGGTTAAAGGTTGGACTGGTGATCTTAAAGGTCTTTTCCAACTTAAATTCTTCTAAGATCCACCTTTTTCTCTGACAAAGACAGTGTAAAACAGGTGGTGGATTTATCCCTGACTCCCATTTTGGTATTGGTGTAGTTTGTGAGAGCAGAGGTTCAGGAACACAAACCACAGAAGCAGTCACCAGAACAGGTGACATTCCAAAGGGAATTCTCAACTACTTGGTTGGGCTTCCACCCTGAGCTTTTTCCCAGTGACTGGAAGCCAGAGGGATGGAGGTCACCAACTCCTCATGTGGCTGAACGTTTTCAGAGAGGAAAAGAGGCTACAAGAACCCTGCAGACCCTCTCCCTGATCTTGATAACAACATGAGGTCTACTCTCATTGGCAGCTTCACAACAAACTGATCAGAGCATTAGAGAGGAGATAAGGGAATCCGGGGTTATAAATGAAGTTTTTTTTTTTTTTTTTTGTTATTATTTTTTTAAGACTCCAGAGGGAACCAAATTTGACCTTCCCTGTCTCCAAGTATTTTCCCCATCCAGTTAACCATAAGAGGCTGTAGAGTCTCCATGGGAAGGATTTAGGAGGAAATTTCAGGGGATGTAACAATAACTGGGGAGAATACCAAGGGTGTAGATAACAACATTAACCCCTGGTTCATGGAAGCCTTAGCAAAGCCCTTTCTTTAGAGAAGCTGTGTATTTGCATCTGTCCCTGGACTTCTATTTTGGAATGACTTGAAAATCCAGACCAGGGGTTGTACCTGGAATTTGAACTTCCACTTCAGCAACCCCCCTGGGAGGGCACCTTTTCTCAGCCCTGCTCGACCTGCCCCGTGGATGCTGCAGTGAGCAATGGGGCAGCAGAAAAGGATCAGTTTTCAACCTGAAGGTCTTGAGAAACCAACAGAGATCCACCACTTTCTGGTCTGTTTTCCCTGCTTCTGCCGAGAAAAAGGGATGGATGAAGGGATGGATGGATGGAGGGAGGGATGGGGGGATGGAAAGACAGGCACAAGCTGCCTGCAGCCCCTGAAGAGAGGCAGGGCTGTGGGCATGTGCCTGGAGAGGAAGGTTTAAATTATCCCTCCTCTTCCTGCACCCTTTCCTCTTGCATCCCATGCTCTGGATGGATTCCTTCATGTCTTTAGCCCCAGGCTGAGGAGCAAGGTCTTCACCTGCATGTGCTGAGTATCTGGGAGGATGGGAATCCTGCTTGTGCCTGGGGCTTGGGGGTCCCAGTGTGACACAAAGTGACAGTGATTTAGATGTGCACTAATAAAGGAATTTAACCTCCCAGCCCATCTGGCCACTCCTGAGTTCTTTGAGCAGCCTCTAATGAAGCATCTCCAGGCCAAGGAGCCCTGTGCAAAGTGGAAGAAGGCTCTGGGGAGAGGAGGAAGAGGCTCATCTCCAAGATGCAGTAGATTCCTTCAATTTTAGCTGTTGTGTTTGCAGAGGGAAGAATATAAATCAAGGTTGGGCTGGTCTATATCTGTCCAGTTTCAGTCTGGAGTTCCTGACAGGTGACCCCGGGGTGCAGTTGTGTGCACTTGGTGCTTATTTGTGACATTGTAATCCAAATTGACATTCGGTGCTTGAATATACAATAAGTTCATTACAGCTAAACCCTCCGGGTCAGGGATTTCCTGTTGGTAAGTCTTGGAAAAAATCAGGATTCCCAGTGGTATCAGGCTGAAAAGGTTTGCAGATAAAATTCAAGTTAGGAAGTTACGCCAAAATGTTTTTGGAGCTGAAGTGGAGCTGTATTTTTTTGTCCAGCACAGTGGTGCCTTATCCATCCTTACTGCTTGGGACTGGAGGTAGAGGGCCCTGCACAGCTCCCATACAGGGTCTTGGTGCTGCTCTCAAGGGGACCTCATTAAAAAGCCATGGACAAATCCACAATCCAAACTTGAGTGTGTTTTTAGAACCTAAACTCATTCCACTTTGTAAAGAGGAAGTGAAAAATCTCCCCAGCATCTTACCAAAGGAGCCTCAATAAACCCCCCAAGCAGATAAGCCTGGAGATATCCCCGTTACCTTCACCAGCAGGATCTATCTCCCAATCTTCCCATGTCTACATGAGGCTTGCAACACAGTGAGGTTACTGCTCAAGCCCTTGACCTGCCAGTTAATAAACTGTTATGATGAGGTGTGAACCTGGCCTGGGACCTGACCATGCCCATCTGGCACATGGACAGCATCTCTTCTGCTTCCACCTCTTCCTCTCGATGAAAACAGGGGAAAACAGGGGTTTTTATAATGAAAACAAATACACTTCTCTCAATCTGATGGGTCTCAGCTGGGATCTTCATACTACCAGTGGAATTTGAAGCTGGGTTTCCTGTAAGATGAGTGGAAAACTTTGCTGTGTCCCAAAGGAAAAATGGAAAATGGCTCCATGTGAAAGTTGAGCGGTGGGAGAGGGTTTCCCATCTGTTTCCCTATGATGTTTCCCATCATAGGTGGAGCAAGAGCTGGGGGCAATGCCAGGAGAGGGAAGAGATGAATCTCCTGTGGAGCATTAACAAGATGGGATGCAAAAAGAGAGCAGGAAGAAGCCTCATTTCTACACACCCACTGCCTTGTGGTAAGAAGACTCGTAGAAACATTAAGGTTGGAAAAGATCTCCAAGATCAAATCCAACCATCAACCCAACCACCACCATGCCAACTAATTCGTGTCCTCAGGTGCTATGGCCACATGTTTTTTGGATACCTCCAGGGATGGGGACTCCACCACTGCCTTGGGCACCCTGCTCCAAGGCATGATCATTCTTCATGGAAATAATTTTTTCCTGGTACCTAATCTGAACCTCCTCTGGTGCAACTTCAATCTGTTTCCTCTTGTCCTACCACCAGTTACATGGGAGAAGAGACCAACCCCCACCTCTCCCTACAATCTCCTTCCAGGTAGTTGTAGAGAGCAATAAGATCTATCCTCAGCCTCCTCTAAACCAAACAATCCCAGTTCCCTCAGCTGCTCCTCCTGGGAATTGAGCTCCAAAGCTTTCAGCAGCTTTGTTGCTCTGCTGTGGACATGTTCCAGCAACTCAATGTCTTTCTTGTAGTGATGGGCCCAAAACTGAATCCAGGTGTGACCAAAGAAATGCATTCACACACAGCACAGGGTGTGTTTTAGGAGACATTTCAGACCTTTACAAGGAAAAAATACAGAAGGAGAAAATCCGAGGGCACAGCAATCACTGCTACTGGATATCTGGGAAGAGGGGAAAGACATACAGAGTAAGCAGGACTGGTAGAGCCAGCTTTAAAGTTGGATTTGAGGTTGGCCAGGGTTTTCTAAGGAGAGTTTTTAATGTCTTTGAAGACTGAGAGCCCCCAGCTGTGCCCCTTCCACCAGTTTTTGGCCACCTTTGTGGGGAAAAGTATTTCCTAATGGGAATTCCTTATGTTCTAACTTGGAAGTAAGTCAAGTTGTTGACTTCCTTCCCATCACTGAGCATCTCCCAGAACAATCTCTCTCCCTCATCTCCACACAGCCCCAGATCAGTGGCAGACAGTGATAAAATCCCTCTCTGCTTTCTACTCTCGCCCTCTCAAAGCTTTTGCTTGCATGTCCTCAGTTTAAATCCCGACCAGCTTGGGGACTCCTCTCACCATCTACCTCATACTGGGGAACCCAAACTGGTCCCAGTGCCCTGTTTGACAAGTTCTAAACAGAGAAAATCCCTTCCCTGGCCCTGCTGGCTCCACTCCTGCCATGGATGAGCATGAAGACCATGGAAGATCTGCATTGTCCCAGGTCTTTTTCCAACACTTGTTCTCCAGCCCTTCAAACCCAGCCTGTGCTACACCATCCCTGGGAAATGTCCCATCCTGATCCTCTCTCAGCAACCAAGGGGGGTCTGCACAGGCTCCTGAACTCCTTTCCAGCTCCATATTTCTCTTCATCAAAATCGCACATACCCGTAATTCCCTAAGAATTCAATAAAAAGCTCAGGGAAAGGTTGCTAGTCCTTCCTCCCCTGGTGGTTTTTAAATTTTACACATCTTAAACCCAATTAATTTGCTAGTCACTGGAAGCAAGCATCCTATATGGCTCCTGTGAGAAGAACACATGATGAAAGTAGGATTATCACTTGCAAGAGCAGCTCAGTGGCATAAGAAAAAAAATATGGTAACTTTTTCTTCTGAAGCTTGGGACCTTCTGTGAAGGATCAGCCCTGAAAGGAAAAAGCAATTAACCCCTGGGCTTGAAAAGAATTCCTTGCTGTGGTTTGCTGTCTCTTTCTCCTGACAGCATTTTGATAGGGAAAATGGCACACGATTGCTTTTCCCATGGTTTCTGTTTGTGTTGCAAAAGTGTCAGCAGCTGAGGTGGATGGAGATCCTCACACCTCCTGCCCAGAGCCCCAGGAGGGGATGGGACACTTCTTGGTGGCCACATCTACCCTGTCCCTAGGGCTCAGGGAGCAGAGGCTGCTGTGGAGCTGGGTAAAGGATGGATCCCTAGGTGAGAGTCCTGCAAAGTTTGCTCTTTACAAATGTCCTGAAGGAAGGAACAGAAACCTGCTCAAGCTAGAGGCATGGACCTTCCCACTTCAGATTATATCTGAGGGCTCAAAACAGACCTAGGTCTCAAAATTTCACGTATCTGTGACTTGTTTATTCCCAAATTATTCCTTCTTCTTGGCTCCCTGTCTCTCCTCCTCTTCTTCCCCAGCCACATGAAGCAATGAAGCTGCCACTGTCAGAAGGAAAAGTACCAGAGGTGGTCCCCATGCCTTGGTCCAATTGCTGTTGGAGACCTTTGCTGGAACAGGATGTGTACAGTGCCTTAAAACTTCTCAGGGGCAGGGCAGAACCTCCTGTCCTCATCCAGGGTGAGATTCCAGGTTCCTCCTGGGTGGCATTCCCTGCCCAAGGAGTTGCTGCTCATCTCTTGAGGGGAGAGTGAACTGAACCAGGGGTTGGGTGGCAGGGATCCAGGTTGTTTCTGGGGAGCTGGAGCATCTTTCTCACAGAACCAGCACTTTGGCAGCCTTCCCCATGGCAACAGGGGAGAAAAAAAGGAGGGGAAGTGACCACCCCATTCTGTTCCTCAGCAAAATGCTTGGAGCTCTTTGCAGGACAAACCTCTTCCCAAGAGGATCACATAGGTCTTCCATTTGTATGCTCCACACACTGAGATCTCCACCTTTCTGAGGACCACCCTCTATGTTCCCTGGGGAATCCAGGAGCTGCTTTTCATCTGAGGGGTACAGTTTGTGCTCTCAGCTGTAATTTAAAGCCTGGAGAAGTCAGAGCCCAGGGCAGTGGCTGGTGCCACGCTGCTCAGGTGACAGCCTGTGGGGAATGAGTTGGGGTGGAAACAGGAATTTGGTTCAGCTCCATCGTGTTTCCATTGGGTCTCCTTTTATAAATAGCTCTGGGTCAACCACGTGCCTCTTACTTTGACACTTTTGGGAGGCTGAGGGCTCTCTGGGTTTTATACTTAGAAACTTTCCTTTCCTGGCTGCCCTCATCTCCCTGCCTGCCAGGAAAGTCCAGCACAAGAGTCAAAAAGGTGCTTGTCTGGATTAACCAGGAGCCTGCCACAGCCACCTCTGAGCATTGCCCAGGGCATGGCCTGGATGGTACCCAGGAGCTTGTAAAGCAACGTAGGTCTTCTCAGAGCTGGTGCCCAAGGAAAGGAGAGGATGGGAGTGGGGTTTCTCCCCCATCCTTGGAAAGCAAGTTGGGAAGTCAGGTAGGAGAGGTGCTTGTGAAGGATGGTTAAACACATGGAAATTCTTAGCTGCAAAGGCACCAAAGCTTGCAGAACGACCTCCCTTTGATGAAAAGAAAGGATTTTTGCCTCCTGGTTTTGTGTGGTTCTCTGCTGAGCAGTCTTGCAACACTTGATGGGCTAAATGGTGGCTGCATGGCCAGATTTCAGTGCTGGGGGTGGTGTTTGGTCAGAGTGCTTTCTTCTGCCAAAATTTGGGGGGTTGAACAACTCAGATGTGCCGAGTGAAACGAGCACCACAGCAGCCATCTCCTCCCCCCTCCCTCCTCCAAGTCTGGAGGGAAAGAGTTTGTTTGCAGAGATGTTTGCACTGGAGAACATTGGTCACTCTGAGCTCCAGATAGAGTCACGAGGAGTGAGCTTGGAAATGATGCTTGAGCTGGGATGTTGCTTTATTTTTCCTTATCAACCACAGAAACAGCTTGGGAGGAGCAGCACATGTGGAGCCATTCCTGCAGAGCATCTATAGCCAGGTGGCACTTTTCCTACTGGTTGTCCTGCCTTCCCCAGGATTACACCATGACTTCACACCTCAGATGTCTCCCCCAAAAAACCTGATGCAGGCGATTCTCAGGCAGAACTCAGGACACAGAGGTTGATAACTCATGCACTTATCTCCAGCAGTGATGCCTTTGGTGTTCTACTGTGAATGGCTGAAGAGCTTGGGAATACTTTATCATCTTGGGGTTGTACGTAGCACGTGTGTGAACCTTCTTACAATTTCTGGAGTGAAGGGAGAACACAAGCTGGAAGAGGACTGGAATCCCAGAGGGTTTGATAGGATGAGAGAGGAAGAATTTTAAGCTGAAAGTGGTTATATTTAGGTAATAGGAAGAAGTTCTTTGCTGTGAGGGTGCTGAGACACTCTCCCTGGTTGCCCAAAGACTGCCCCATCCCTGGCAGTGTCTCAGCCCAGGTTGGATGGGGCTTGGAGCAACCTGGGCTGTGGGAGGTGTCCCTGCCCATGCAGGGAGTTCCACTCCTTGGAACTGGAGGAGCTTGAAGGTCTCTTCCAACCCAAACCATTCTGGGATTCTCTGATTCTCTGATCCTAAGGACAGTGGTGCATGAGTCAGGGCTTCATACTGCTGCATTTTGGTCACAACCACCCCAGGAAAAGCTTCAGGCTTGGGGAAGAGTGGCTGAAAATTGTCAAAAGGAAAATGACCTGGGGGTGTTTGTTGAAAGCCATCTTAACACGAGCCAGCATGTTCACAAGTGGCCCAGAAGGCCACCAGCATCCTGGCTTGTATCAGCACTGGTGTGGCCAGCAGGAGCAGGGCAGGGATTGTCCCCCTGTGGTGGGCACTGGGGAGGCTGCACCTCAAATCCTGGGGTCAGTTTTGGGTCCCTATGACAAGAAGGACATTGAGGGGATGGAGTGTGTCCAGAGAAGGGGAATGGAGCTGGGGAAGGGTCTGGAGCACAAATCTGAGCAGGAGCAGCTGAGGGACCTGGGGGTGTTCAGCCTGGAGAAAAGGAGGATGAGGGGAGAACTTCTGGATCTCTGCAACTCCCTGAGAGGAGGTTGGAGAGAAAAGGGGTTGGTTTCTTCTGCCAAGGAACAAGTGATAGGACAAAAGGAAATGGCCTCAAGTTGTGCCATTTCCAGAGGAGGTTTACATTGTATATCAGGAACAATTTATTTACTGAAAGTGTGGCCAAGCATTCGAACAGACTGCCCAGGGCAGTGGTGGAGTTACCATCCCTGGAGGTTCTTAAAAGATGTGTAAATGTGGTGCTTAGGGACGTGGTATAGTTGGGACATGGTGTTGTTGGGTTGACAACTGGACTTGATGATCTTAGAGGTCTTTTCCAACTGTAATGATTCTCTGATTCTCATCTCATGCATCTTTAAAATCTGCATGGCTTATTCAGCCAAAATAAGGATGGTGAGGCACTGAGATATTGGGTCCTTTTCTCACAGTAGATATCTATTCACAATTCAGTCTTCAAGGTTGTTGCAAGGACAGGCATAGAGTTGGTGGTCTGCTGAAACTCCCTTCAGCTCCTTGACTTCCATCTGCTTTCAGCTCAGTCCTGAAGCAGAGATTTTGCTGACTGTGTTAAAACCAAAAATCCAGCCTGGCCCCTCAGCAAAATGATGCATTGGTCAGAAAACATCTGGAGGTCTTTGATGGAGATGAGAGGTGGATTTTTTTCCAAGGTGCTCCATGTCTTTCTTCAAGTGGAAAGGTTCTATCCAGTTCTGTTTCAGCAGCTGTTCAGAGCAGAAGCAACCCCTGCCCCCCAGAGCCTGAATCCAAAGGTGAAAGAATCAGAATCTCAGGATAGTTTGGGTTGGAAGGCACCTTTGATGCTCACCTACTCCAACCCCCTGCAGTCACCAGGGACATCTTCATCTAGATCAGGTTGCTCAGAGCCCCTTCCAACATCACCTGGAGTGTTTCCAGGGATGGGGCATCTCCCACCTCTCTGGGCAACCTGGGCCAGTGTCTCACCATCCTCAGTGTAAAAAATTTCTTGCTTATCTCTAATCTCTAATCCTCTTTCATTTTAAAGCCATCACCCTTTGTCCTGTCACTGCTGTCCTACTTAAAAGTGTGTCCCCATCCTTTGTATAGGCCCCCTTGAAATATTAAAAGTTGAAAGAGGATGCAGGTGGCTGAGGAAATGCTGAAACAGTCAGTGAGGAGGAACATGTTCTCCATACTTTGGGTCCTTTATCAAATTCTTCACCAGGATCTTAAGGCGTGAGAGTTTTTGCAGCCCCATCTCCGTGGATGAGTCCTTATGAAGGACCCTTGAATCCAGGCAGTGGAAATGCTCTGGGACTGTTCTCCTCTCATTGCTATTGAAAAAATCAGAGATCCTGGTGTCTCCTGAGACATGGCTCTACCAGGCCACAGAGATTATTACTGCATTAAACCATGCATGGAGCACATGCAACCTTGTCTCCTTACTATTACAGGTGGACATCTGCACGGGGGAAGAATTTAGGAATCAAAGAGGATAATGTCACTGAACAACCTGGGACCCAGCAGATGGAACAGTAAATATGGTCACAGATCCTGTGGTAACACGGGGTGTCTTTCTTTGCCTTCACAACTCAGGGCTGGGAGGTCTGGGGGGTTCTGCCATTTGGGATGTTCTCTACTTTGCTGTGGAGACCACAGTTTGCCCTCTCCAAATGACAGGAGGGAGAAGAGCAGAGTTTGGTGTGAGACAAAGACTGCGCTGAACTTGTAGGGGAAAGCTAAGGCTGAGCTGACAGCAGAACTGGTCTGGATGTGAGCAGAACTTTGGCCACAGCCTCCAGAGGTCATTCCAACTTCAGTGATTCTGTGATTCTGGTTCAGACTGTGATGGGGAAGTGAGGAACCACTTTTGGTGGAAACATCTCGAAGGGTTGTGCTAAGAGGTGCAAAGTCCACCAGGCAGCTGATAACCCAGTGGCATCCCTCAGGAATCAATCCTGGCATCAATAGGATCTCTTCCTTAACCACATGGATGATAGGATGGAGTGGATGGCACCAGACTTGGGTAGGGGAATGCCCAAAGTGCTGGAGGATATGGCTGCTGCTTGTTGGAGAATCCTGGGCAGGCTGGAGAAATGGGCTGAGAATAACCTGAAAAAAAAACAACAAGGGCGTGTGTGAGTTCTTAGTCCTCGGATTCCCTGGGATTCTAAGTCCTGAGTTCTTAGTCTAACCCCCTGCAAGACAAGGAATCTGGGAGGGGTTAAAGCCTAGAAGACAGCTCTACATGGAAGGAAGGAGAAGGCTCTGTCCTCATCTTCACCCTGTGCAGACACCTGAGCATTGCAGGCTCTTCCTTTCCACAAAGATGGGTTGGAGTTCTTCAGGTAGAGGTTTGAAGGCTGTTAAGGATAAAAATACTTGAAATGCACCATGGGGAGCTGCTCTACAGCCAAGGAGAGCAGATGTTTTCCCATCTGTTCAGCCTGTCCCTGGAGCTTTCCCCACGTAGTGCATCTTCCACCCTTGAAAATAACAACACGATGGCCCCAACAAGAGGACTCTCTCCACCAAGTGTGTTGAGCTTTGCCTGGGATTATTCCTCTTTAAAGATGAAGGAAGAAGACAAAGCTTGGTGGACACTTGCAAGTCCTGCACTTTCATGTGTGTTCTACCATAAAGCTCAGCACCATTAACTCTCCCCATCCAGGGGGGTCTACAGGAGCCCTTCTCAGGGGCATTGTGGTCCAGGTCCATCAGAGGTGTCAAAGCATGGAGGAATTCCTGGGATGCTCACACTGAAAATCACTGGTGATGGGGCAGAGGATGTCCAAAACCAGAACCCACACATTCATGTGGGTTGCTGCTAACTTTCAGAGATGGCTCTGGTGGTCTCCAGCCTTCACCCCACTGCTGAGATGCTGCAGAGGGGTCAGCTGGAGATGTGTTGCTGAAAAGCCCAGGTTGCCTCCCAGCTGCCAGTCAAAATAAAGAGCTTGGCTGCTGCCTTGACTCCTGGCACTAAGACTTCTCTGGAGACAGCACTGGAAGGGCCAGCATCCAACTGCCCACCAATGATGGGTCTGGTGAACACCTCCTTGGGCTGAAGAACTGAAAAATGACAGTCATTTCCTGCCCACTCCAAGCAAGCAAGAAATGTTCTCCCGTGAAGTTTTATGAGGCTGGAAATGTATGAAAGGCAGAAAGGGCTGATCAGTGGAGAGGGAAAAACTGATTTAAAGGAAATGAATGTTGTTAAAACCTTGTGGAAATTTAGAAACTCTTCTGAAGACTCAGGGCTTGATCCTGACCTGACCTAATAAGGTGGTGAAACCTCACTGGATCCAGAACTCCTCACAGAGCTGTAAAGATGCTAAAAGTGTGCAGGAACAGATACAAAGTGTGGACATGAAGCTGATGGGTACCCAGTGGCTGGTCTTCCCCTGCTCTGATGCTAGAAGGGATCTGTAATGTGATTTTTTGTGAGGTCTCACCATCTCTTCAGGGGCACTGCAACCACTGGGGCTGCACCAGAGCTTCCCACACCTTGACTGTGGTTGAGAGCTTTAGGGGATGGCATGGGGAAGGATGTCCCACCCACCCCCAGGGCACATGCAATTATAGGTGTGTATTTTCAGATGTCCTGGCTCCAACCCAGACGTTGAGGCACATGCACGGGCACCTCCAAGCCTTGGCTCCTTCTCACACCTTCCATCTCCATCAGCCAAAGCTGATGGCTTTCCAGGGGCTGCTTTTATTTTCCGGCTGTTCAAGGCATCAAGAACCACCTTTTCCAACCCTACTCCCCTCCCAGAGGCCTGTGTCATAGAATCATAGAATGGTTTGGGTTGGAAGGGACGTTCCAGCTCCTCCAGTCCCAACCCCCTGGATGGGCAGGGACACCTCCCACAGCCCAGGTTGCTCCAAGCCCCATCCAACCTGGGCTGAGACACTGCCAGGGATGGGGCAGCCACAGCTTCACTGGGCAGCCTGGGACAGGGGCTCAGCACCCTCACCCCAAAGAATTTCTCCCCGGGATCTCCTCTCCATCTCCCCTCTTGCAGCTGGAAACCCTTCCCCCTCATCCCATCCCTCCAGGCCCTTGTCCAAAGTCCCTCCCCAGCTTTCCTGGAGCCCCTTCAGGCACTGGAAGGTGCTC
>JAAWXA010000007.1:812290-828974 GCA_038090715.1 Florisuga fusca
ACTCTCCTCTTCTCCAGGCTGAACACCCCCAACTCTCTCAACCTGTTCCAGGCTCTCCCCAGCCTCCAATTCAAGAATTTCTTCCCCATCTCCAACCTCAATCTCCCCTCTTCAAGTTTAACCCATTTCCCTTCTCCTCTCCCTACCCTCCCGTGTCCAAAGCCCTCCCCCAGCTTTTTTGTAGCCCCTTCAGATATTGGGAGGTTGCTCTGAGCTCACCTGGGAGCCTCCTCTTCTCCAGGCTGAACAACCCCAATCCCTCAGCCTGGCTTCCCAGGGAGGTGCTCAGCCCTCTGAGCATTTGAGTGGCTCCTCTGGACACCTTCCAGGAGCTCAACCACTGTCTGTGTTTTTTCTGATGCCCCAGGACAGGGTTGGGTTCTGGGCTGTAAGGACCCAGTCCTATGTTTCTGGATATAAATTCATTATTCACCTTGGTTTGGTTTTCACATTTTTTTTGGTGCTGTGTCACAGACAACATCCCTGTGTCACCAATTCCCTTCCCCTCTGGCCCTCTGAGTGCTTTTGAGACACGAGCAGGTTTGTTTTCTCTGCTTTAGAAAAGGGGAAAACAAGAGGTACAGCTGGGACTGCTCTGCCATGGCAGAGTTTTTTACACCTGAACTGTCTGCTTGAGACTCCCATTATCAGAGCTGGAGACAAACAGACATTTCATCCTTTTATAGATAATTAAAATAAGTCAAGCTGACAGCTTCAAAATATTTATTTAGAGTTTGCAATGGGAGAGGAGGGGAGGAGTGGAGGCAGCTGTGAATCTTTATTTTAAAAATTATTTTAAATGTTTAATTATTTATATAATTATATATATATAATATATAAGATATATTATATATATTCATATTATTTTTGTATTATTTCTTTATTTTTTATCTTTAACTGCACAAGCAAGATATAAATATCTAAATACTCACAGGCTCTTTCCTGTACTAGTATGTGATGATGGATGGATAGATAACCTTTCTCCATAAAAATATACATAGTTAAGAGTAAATTTTTCATTGTCATCTCCAGCTCGTGTTAAATAATTTCTTTTCCTCATTTTTTTTTTCTTTCCCTTGGAATATTGTTGAGGGTGGAGAGATCTGACCTGTGTCTAACATAATATTCTTGGATTTTTGGTGTTTTTTTTGAGTAATGGCACTGTTATTGTACAACCTCCAGCAAGAACAATTTGCAAAGTGTTGCAAACTTTTCCAAATGACCTGACAACAGCTCTAAAAAAAAAAAAAAAAAGAGAAAAAAAGGCATTGGAGGGCTCTGCAGTCTGCCCTGCATTTGGGGTTTGTAACCTTGGTAAAGGGGCTTGAGATTTGATGCTGCAGATAAGATGGTCACATGAATGAAGATGTTTCTGCCTCAGTTATGGACACACCATAGAATCATTTAGGATGGAAAAGGCTTTTAAGACCAAGTCCAACCATGACCCCAGCACTGCCAAGGCCACCACTGCCCCATGGCCCTCAGCACCACAGCTCCAGGGCTTGGAAATCCCTCCAGGGATGGGGATTCCACCACTGCCCTGGGCAGCCAGACTCTGACAACCCTTTCTGGGAAGAAATTGTTCCCAATATCCAATCTAAACATCCCCTGGTACAACTTCAGGTCATTTTCTCATCCCAGCCTGCTTCCTTCAGTCCTTCTCATGGTAAAACCAGACCCAATTGCCATGTAGTTAGGCAGAAACTCTACCTGCAAGGAACCCAAATGAAACTTGCTCCTGTAGCAACTGAGATCTTCAAGATGCAGCACGGGCTGGTCTGATGCATCAAGAAGCCCTGGTGTTATTTTTGCTATATAAGATCTTTAGAAATCAATTTATTCCACCCTGTGCAATTTAGGTCCCTTGAAGGGGCTAAAGAGAGAACATGGATGTACACAACCAGGCTTTAAATCTGCCAGAAGCCAATTACCTGCCAAGATTTATTGCACAGGCCCATGGCAGACAGGTCCAATGTGCCCTCACTCTGATATCACAGAGACATGAGAAATAAGATATGGTGTCTGGGTCAGATGGGGTGGGACCCAAACACTATATCAAGGTGCTTTGATGGTCATTGAAGGATTTCAGAGAGGTTTTGCTGTGTGGGTGGGATGAGAAGATTGTGTGGCAAAGGAGAAGCAGGTTCATGGGATGGAGAAACCTCCGGGAGTGTGGTGGGACCCAGGGGAACAGGACCATGGGTGCTGGCACCCTCTAAATCCCAGTGGGGTGAAGATGGGTGGCTTTGCTCTCCTTACTGAAGCAGTGATTGGAAGTTTGTGCCACAGCTCTCGGTCCCTGTGGGAGAACAGCATCTTTCCTCTGGTGCTGATGGATGCCACGAATCCTTCATTGGATCTGACCTCAAAAATGAAAGTTTTAGATTTTAGTGAGGTTTAGATTTTAACAAAAACAAAGTTTTGTTAAGCTGCATTTCTGGAAGAGGAGAAGACTCTTGGATGCTGTGTTGTAACTTCCCCTGGAATCAACTCTGGTGAGCCCAAACCTCGAGTCCTGTGTCCAGTTCTGGGCCCCTGAGTTCAGGAAGGAGATTGAGGTGCTGGAGCAGGTCCAGAGCAGAGCAAGGAGGCTGTGAAGGGATTCCAGCACAAATCCTGTGAGGAAGGGCTGAGGGAGCTGGGGCTGTTCAGCCTGGAGAAGAGGAGGCTCAGGGGAGACCTCATCACTCTCTACAACTCCCTGAAAGGAGGTTGGAGCCAGGGGGGGGGTCGGTCTCTTCTCCCAGACGACTCTCAGTCAGACAAGAGGCCATGGGCTTAAGCTCTGCCAGGGGAGGGTTAGGTTGGATATTAGGAAGGAATTATTTATAGGGAGAGGGTGCTGAGGCATTGGAATGGGCTTCCCAGGGAGAGGGTGGATTCTCCATCCCTGGAGGTTTTTAGGAAGAGACTGAATGTGGCACTGAGTGCCATGGGCTGGGAACCATAGGGGGGGAGTGGATCAAGGGTTGGACTTGATGATCTCAGAGCTCCTTTCCAACCCAAATGATTCTGTGGTTCTCTGATTCTGTGGTTCTGTGACTCTGTTAGTGTATGGGACCTCAGCCATACCCCGTGTCCAGAGTGCCACACACACAAACTCCAAACAGCTATGAGGAGGAAAGCTGCCTTGTTAATTCCAGATGGGAAGCCAAGGTCAGGG
Source organism: Florisuga fusca (assembly GCA_038090715.1). NCBI lineage: Eukaryota > Metazoa > Chordata > Aves > Apodiformes > Trochilidae > Florisuga > Florisuga fusca. The sequence goes on from JAAWXA010000007.1 coordinate 815,454, forward strand.
ATGAAGCAAATGGTCTCGTCTGGCAGACCAGATGGTTGAAAATGTCCCCAAATTGCCTGAATCCTCTTAACCACCAAACCCCCACGCTGATGTTCTCCTCACATCAACTCCTGGAGCAACATTGCTCCATCCAGTGACATTAAAAGCAGGGATGCAGGAGAGATACCAGATCTATCTGGAACCCCCAAAAATGTATGGGTGACACCTCCTTGCTCCCCATTGAACACAACCACGGGCAGTTGACCTCCTGCCTGTGTTCCCTTGTGATGAGCTTTCCCTCTTCATGTTAATGGGCTCCTCAGGAAGCAGCAAAGTTGGCTTGAACCATTATTAAAATAATAGGGAGACCCCAGAGGATCTTTAACCAGAAGATCTTTAATAATTACTGCCTCCAAGACCCTTGCTACTCCATTTGAACCAGGGTTTCTCATGCTATCCAAGCCCTGGAGCAGAGCTCAAGTGGGTTCCCAGAGGGCTATGAGTGCCATGTGACTTAATTGTCCTCAATATTTTTCTAGTCACATCAGGGGCTTCCTTGGAAATGTTATAAAACTGAGAAAGAGTTTATTATTTGCTGTCAGGGGGCAAATAACATTGGGGCATCTCTGAAGACGTCTATAAGGTATCTGTGTAATGTGAAGGTTAAAATAAATCAGTAAAAAGAGGCACTCTCCTGAGGGCAATATGCTGTAAAATATTTCATCAGAAGGCCTGGATATTATTGCTCTTGTAATTAATCTTCCTGGTAATAACAGAGCTTGTTTTCTTCTGCCATGTTCTCTCTCTCTTTGCTGGCCACTAGATGTCGGGGAAAACCCTCTCGGAGGTGGCTTTGAGGAAATTTCTCTCAAAGTTGGGAAATTGATGAATTTCTTCCTTCCTTTGAGCTCCAGGAATGTGGAAGATGCCTCAGCTGCTGATTTTCAGCTGCCAGCATGGGAGCTGCAAAGCCAACGTGTGACTTGGCTTCTCCCCTTGGTTTGCAGCCCTGGGTCACTTGGTAGGGCCCTAAGCAGCTTAGCACTGGTGAAATTACACCCACAGCACTGCCCATCTTTCACCCCCTGCATGCAAATCATCTCTGCTTTTACCATTACCCCTCTGGAATTTTCACCTGGATTTCAAGCCTCAGCTTTTCCAACCATTTGTAAGCCCTTCTGTTCTCAGATCATCACATTGTAAGTGTGCCATGCCCTGATTTTTATGACCAGAGGGAGTACTTTGTGTCTGCAGGATGAGTGATGGGGACAAATCCACGTGTAACACATCCATGCCTGCAAGGAGGCAAGACTCCAAATGGACTTTGGGCATCCGTGACTGGGGAAAAGTGATGGGAGAAGAGACTTTGGGGGTGGTTCCTGCATGCAAGGAGACTGACTTGGTGCAGATGTTCCACTCCTATCATGAGCACCCAGCTGAGGCATGTACCTCCTCCCCTGGAAAGGTCAGACTCCTTCACCAAAAGAATTCAGCAGAAAGGTGCTGGAGATCCACATGTCATTCCCTGTCTCCAAGAATGGTTGCAACACTTTTTTTTTTTTTTTTTTTTTTTTTTTCTTTCCCCACACAGGGGTAATAAATGTGAAACACGAGTCCCACAAAATGAAAATCCTATTGAAATGTTTTTTTTTTTCTTGTTAATTAACCTCTTTGGCCATGTTCCTCCTGAATCTTGAGCAAGAGCTGATTACTGCAAATAGTTCTGACACTCAGAGCCTGAGGGGGACAGTGCTCTCATGAAGGGTCATGGTTGGGAAGAGAATCCCAGACTGGTTTGGGTCAGAATGAACCTCAAAGATCACCTCATTCCAACTGCCCTACATGGGCAAGCTTTTCCTGGGCTTGCTAAGCATTTAATTTCCTTTTTCAGTGTTGATAATATAATATGGTCTCATACTTATTGCTGGATCCCTAAGATGAAGATAAGATGAGAAGGGAGAGGGTAAAGATAACAGAAAACAGGCCTTCTCTTTCCCAGGGTTGATCTGATTCATGTCTCTCATTCTCTTGCTTCCTGGACTAAATTGGCAGAATTTAGCAATTGGCACCAATATTTAGCATTTTGTTGTTGTTTTTTTTTTTCCCCAACCCGAGGCACAAGACAGTGATTGTGTCAAGGCACCATTGACTTCTTGCCTGCACATGAATTTCCTTCCCACAGAAGCAAGGACCTGTCTCATTGCTTGGATCTTCTGTATTTTTCCTGGAATCCAAGAGAAAATCCCAATCCTGCGGAGGCTTTTGTCACTTTTCTGACAAAATGAATTGGAGCAAAAAATAATCACCAGTTGTTGTGCTGCAGAACTCCTTGATGGGTTGGGACCCTAAAAGCCAGTTGGACATGATGGATGGTGGTTGTTTCACTCTGCATATTCCCAAAGTTTGCAGTTTTCCACATTTACTGCAGGATGGAGGGAGGGGAGAGAAAAAAAAAAAATCAGGTTTCTAACCACCTCCAAGTCAGCAACCTGGACTCTATCCTGCAGCCTCCAGCTGGGGAGGTGTTTGCAAAGGAAGCAACTCATGCCTGCAGGTTTCCAAAATGCTAATTTATTCAGCTTTTGCTGAAGGAGTTGGGGAGCAGGTGTCTCCTTCACCTGGATTGAATGGCATTACCCTTCAGCATAAGCTTTCCTCCAAGAGCCTTTCCTCTGAGGAAATTTTCTTTGCATGTGTTCAGTCCTGGGCCCCTCACCACAAGAAAGACTTTGAGCTGCTGGAGAGAGTTCAGAGAAGGGCAGCCAAGCTGGTGAAGGGTCTGGAGAAGAAGTCCTGTGAGGAGAGGCTGTGGGAACTGGGAATGTTTAGTTTGGAAAAGAGGAATCTGAGAGGAGACCTTATTGCTCTCTACAGCTCCCTGCAAGGAGGTTGTAGGGAGGTGGGTGCTGGGCTCTTCTCTCAAGTGCACGATGATAGGACCAGAGGAAATGGCCTGAAGTTGCACCAGGGGAGGTTTAGCCCAGATCTGAGGAAAAAATTATTTTCTGAGAGAGCTGTCAGGTGCTGGAATGGGCTGTCCAGGGAGGTGGTGGAGTCACCACTCCAGGAGTTACTCCAAAACTCTGTAGATGAGGACAGGCTCTAGTGGGCATGCTGATACAGAGAGTGATAAATATATTTTATTTATTTTGTTGGGGGGGGGAGAAGTTGATGGTTGGACATGGTGATCTTAGAGGACTTTTCCATCTGTGACAGTTCTATGATTCTTGGGAGTTTTCCTTGCATTTATTTTTCACCTCATCCAGCTGGTACACCAAGACCCACAGCCTCACCCCCGTTCTTATTGGGTTTTCTCTGTGAATGAATCAGTCACACACCCAACCCACTGCCCTGCCCCTGCAAAACAAATTCCCCCAGCCAGCTGGAGATTGGATCCCACTGTGACCAAACCATACTTGGGCAGAATCCATGCTGGAGCCAGGATTGTGAGAATTAATGTAAAAGTGCCCTCTCGTGGCAAATAGAGTAGGTATCATTCACCAGAATGTTGGGAAAATCCATTACATCACCAGGGCTGTGATTTGTGTGTGGTTTCTCATCCAGACACTACTTAAGAAGAAGGACAGTGTCCCTGTGAGGTCTTTCCCTGGAAGTATTGAGGGCCAGGTTGGATGGGGCTTTTGGCAACCTGGACCAGGGGGAGGTGTCCCTGCCCATGGCAATGGGGTTGGAATTGGATGATCTTGAAGGTCCTTTCCAACCCAAACCATTCCGTGACTGTGTGTGCTCCAAATTATTCCTCAAGACACCCAGAGGATGGTGGGTTGGCTTCTCTCAGCCATGCACAGTGGTCCCTGGCAGTGGTGGGCTCAGGGATGGAAAAATGTCTTCTGGAAACCAGAGATAACCAGGAAAAGTGTTGGGCTTGCAGCAGGGTGGTGGATGGGATCCTGTCTCTGGGGAAGATGCAGCCAACATTGAGTTGTCAGGGTCTGGAGTTTCCTTTGCTTCAAGTAAATCTGATGGGAAGAAATTTTTTTGCAGCTGCAGAGCAGAAACCAGACTTGGGCAAACCCTCCTGCCTGAAATCACGAGGGGGCTGAAAACAACCCTCTTCTCTGGAAGAGATGATTTAATAACAAAAACATAATAAAGCAACCTGGGGGTTTTGTTCTGCCTGTTCTCAGGCCCATGATTCAGTGCTGCTCACTCTATGAGCTGCTCCTGCACATTGTCTGAAGCAGTCACCCATTACCTACCTAATTAATCAGAAGCCTGGGTAGAGCTGTGTCTCCATGATATGAGCCATAAAAGGGGAGTTTTATGGATTCTTTTGCCTTCATTCCCTTTTTATTGTGAGAAGGGACATGGGGTTTTCCTTTCTCTAATGATTATTCTGGAGCAGCCATGATGTCTTCCCTCCTCCTGCTCGCTCTGCCACTTCCCTTCCTCCACAGAAGACAGATTTATGGCTGGGTTAGATGGTCCTGCTTCTGAGGAATTCACCATACAGGGAAGGTAAAAAAGCAGAGTAGGAAGAGGATTGGGTCTGCCTGTCCATAAAGGGAGAGGCAGGTAGATGGATCCTATGGGCACTTTGGGATGGTTGCTACCTCAATTACCTGATCCTGCTGTGTGGCACATCAGTCTCTCTTCCTCATCTTCATGCAGAATGTCACCTTCTTGCAGATGACACTAAGCTGGGGGGGAGTGTGGATCATCTGGAAGGCAGGAGGGCTCTGCAGAGGGACCTGGACAGACTGGAGAGTTGGGCTGATTCCAACGGGATGAGGTTCAACACGGCCAAGTGCCGGGTCCTGCACTTTGGCCACAACAACCCCATGGGGAGCTCCAGGCTGGGCACAGAGTGGCTGGAGAGCAGCCAGACAGAGAAGGACCTGGGGGTTTGGACTGACAGGAACCTGAACATGAGCCAGCAGTGTGCCCAGGTGGCCAAGAAGGCCAATGGCATCCTGGCCTGGATCAGGAACAGCGTGGCCAGCAGGTCCAAGGAGGTGATTCTGCCCCTGTACTCAGCCCTGGTGAGGCCACACCTCGAGTCCTGTGTCCAGTTCTGGGCCCCTCAGGTCAGGAAGGAGATTGAGGTGCTGGAGCAGGTCCAAAGGAGGGCAACCAGGCCGGTGAAGGGACTGGAGCACAGATCCTGTGAGGAGAGGCTGAGGGAGCTGGGGCTGTTCAGCCTGGAGAAGAGGAGGCTCAGGGGAGACCTCATCACTCTCTGCAACTCCCTGAAAGGAGGTTGGAGCTAGGGGGGGGGTTGGGCTCTTCTCCCAGGCAACTACCAGCAAGGCAAGAGGACACGGTCTCAAGTTGTGCCAGGGGAGGTTTAGGTTGGATATTAGAAAGAATTTCTTCACTGAGAGGGTGATCAGACATTGGAATGGGCTGCCCAGGGAAGTGGTGGATTCTCCATCCCTGGAGATATTTAAAAAGAGACTGGATGTGGCACTCAGTGCCATGGGCTGGGAACCACGGGGGGAGTGGATCAAGGGTTGGACTTGATGATCTCTGAGGTCCCTTCCAACCCAGCCAGTTCTATGATTCTATGATTCTATTTCTGATGATTTGTTGGTGGGTACAGCAGGGGTGTCATCTTCTTTGGTACTTGTATGATCAAAGACAACTGAAAGGTCCCACCTGGAGACACTTTTTTGGTGAGGGAGGATGAATGAGGGAGGGCCAAGCTTCTGTGCTGCTCGGGGACTGCTGGTCAGAGGCACTGTGGAGGTCTGGGGCAAAACTGAGGTTAGTCCTTCAGGACAGAAATGATGTGCTGGCCACAGGCTGATGTCATAAGGTGCCTCTTCAGGGAAGGATTCTCTTTTCCAAGACCCAGCACAAGGCACACATGACCCAGCACTGGATTCTTAGAGACTTCTGGAGTACAAGTGGTAGCAATGCTATCATATATATATGGGAATTACATGAACAGCTGCCTATCGGGGTGATGGAGGTTAAAAAAAAATGTCCTGAGCATTGTTACTGGTTCCAAACATTATTAGAAAAATGAGGAACCAAACACAACATGAAGTGTCCAGGCCAGGAAGCTGTGGGAGGACAGGCCAGTACCTTCCCCATAGTTTCTAGGCTGGACTGGATGATCTCAGAGGTCTTTTCCAGCTTTAATAATTCTGTGATTCTGTGCAACAGAGCCTGGACCAGTCAAAACCACGAGTCAGCTCCTTGCCAGCACTTGGCTTGATGTTCATGAGATTATACAATAACATAGAGCTTTGATGGTCATGTTTTTCAGATCCCCACTTTCAGTTTATTATGATTATGTCAATTTGTGAGCTGCTGTTTTTGTCTGGAAGCTCATGGTGGTCCAGCCTTGAGCAGGAGGTTGGGATAGAGGTTTCGAGGTCCCCAGCAGCTGGCACTGCTACGATTGCATGACACTCACAGAGTCCCACTGCTCAAAGAGGAGTTGGGTTTGCTCTGACTCCCAGCTGGGAGGCCTTGAACAACTCATTTCACCTCTGTGGAGCCCTGCCTCCCATGAAGGTCCTTCAGGAGAGGAAAGATCTCCCTCTGAAGGTACTGATCTCCATGGAAGCCTCCGGATGCTACTGTAGTAGTAGTGATTGATAATAACTTGATGTTGGGGGGCCACTTTATCAGGCAACACCATGACGGGAATTATAATTACCATTTAAAGGCATTTTTCCCCTTCCTCTGGTGGGTTATCAGATTACAGGAAATGAGAACAGTTTTGCTGCCTTATTATGAGAGATGGATGCTACTGTTTGGAGCGTTCGCCCATCGATCTACTTCCCCGACACCCTCACTCATCAGGGGATGCTCTGCTTGTTTGATGTGTGAAGGCTTCCCAAAGCTCTCTTTCTTTTCTCCCTCCTTTAGAGTGGATTTATCTCTGCTTTGCAAAGCATTAAGACTTATTCCACTGCTTCCCCCAATTTCCCCCTCCCAGCAGCAGGCCCACTCGCATGGAAAGATGGATCTCTGTTTTCTTAAACGCTCAGACAATTATGTTCATTCTGCAAGTGGTCTCAGAGGGGACCTCTCCAGTCAGCCCTGCCTTCAGCTGCAAATCTTTTTTCAATATGACAAGTGCCTGCAGCTGACCTCTCCTCAACTTGGACCGTGCAGCCCGATCCCTGATGCACACGTATTTCGGGGAGTTCAGCATCTCTGTTCAGCAAGGTTTTTCGCCCTCTTACTTGGTCTTCTCCATCCCTCCCTTGGGATGAAGATGACATTCACTCCCTTGGGTGAATGCAACACCCATTGCAGGGTGGACTTTTGGGTCCATGTCAAGCATTGTTCCTGTGTGACCTACACAAAGTGACCCTGCTCTGACGTGGAGGTTGGACTCAAGGATCTCTCAAGGTCCCTTCCAACCCCTAACATTCTGTGATTCTGTGATCTGAAGAGACGTACCAAGAGGACCTTAGACGAGACTTGTTATAACACCCAAAACCATCTCTCCAGGCCCTGATGTCTGTCAGTTTGTGTGCTTTGACCAAACTCTCCAAACTCTCCAGCTGAGCTCGGGAGGTGGGACTCAGCCACATTGCTCAGGAACAACATGGGGGTCCTGGCAGAGAGAAGGTGCTTTTTGCTCCTCTCTTCTTTATGTTCCTGTCCCTGCTCTCTGGTCTGATGTCAGGGTGAGTTACCCTGAGCCACCAGTAGCCATTTTATTCACCTAAAGCCAAATTCTGCTCTCCATGTGCAAACATTTTGGCTGAGACTCCGCGATCCTTATGACTGATATCACCTATATTTGCATCCCTGTTTATTTTAATTTACCCAAGAGTTACAGCAACCCTCACAGGCTGTTTCTCCTCGCACCCCCTCACTGCTTACCCCTGTGATCACCTTCATGAGGTTCTCTTTCCTAAATTCATTTTAGGTTGAAATCATCTGGCTTGCTTTCTACTTGGCTTCCTAAGAAAGAAAAATGTAGACGATCACGTTCTGCACATGCCTGGATTTGTCTGTTTATCTCTTCAAAAACCATTAAGGCTGTTGGCCAGTTTAATTCAGGGAAAAGGGGCTTTCTAATATGTTTTGTGAACCCAAGCAAGCAAGAGAAATAAATCCTGCTAATGCTCAATGGAATAAAGGGCTGAGGGGTGAGCACAACCCTTGCAAGGCATCAGAAACACCAAGTTATGAGGTTGTTTCACTCTTGTACATTCTACAAGGTGTATTCTGTACAACTCCCTGAAGGGAGGTTGTGGTCAGGTGGTGGCTGGGCTCTTCTTTTAGGTAATAAGTGGAGAGGAGAGGGCATGGCCTGACGCTGCACCAGGGGAGGTTTAGGTTGGATGTCAGGAAGCATTTCCTCATGGAGAGGGTAGTCAGGTATGGGAATGGACTGTCCAGGGAAGTGATGGAGTCACCATCCCTGGAGGTGTGTAAGGACTGAGTGCCACGGTCTGGCTGATGTCATAGGCTGGACTTGGTGATCTCAGAGGTCTTTGTCAGCCTCAATAATTCTGTGATTCAGTTGCATCCTCATGGGAATGACTTGAATTTTACAGAATTCACCATTCCAACAGTACGACATCTCAGAGATGTGACCAATTAACCCTGCAGTAAACTGAGGCAGGACATGGGCATTTTAATGGTAAACAGCACAAACACCTCATAGTGTTTCCTGACATCATTGTTTATATTTAGGAAGACTGGAGTGAAGTCACTGTGAGGTTTTTTTTATGTTATATTATTATTATGGTTACTGTTATTGTTATAATCATCGTTATTGTTGTTATTATTATTATTAAATATATAAATAAAATTAATAATAATACTACCAACAGTGGAAATATTAATATTAATAATAACATGAAAGGCTGGCTGCCATGGCAGACATAAAAGAGAGATCATGTTCATTGCTCATTCCTTGGGCTGTGCTGCACATGTTCATGAGCAAACAGATCCTGCTGAAAAGGAATTTCCAGCCCAGTTAGACTGATAAATTGGTGCTTCCCCACAGAGATTCCTGCTACACGTTTCATCTTAGCAAGAGCTTGGTATCATGACAAGGATGCTTTCCACCACCAGCATGCAGCACAGAGACTGCCTGTCCCAGCAGGGAGGTTTGCCTGGGTGTCTTGGCAGCCTTCCATGGTGCCACATAGTTTTAATGTTAAAATATAAATAACTTCTCTGTTGGATGTGGGAAGAAACAGCCAAGGGGGGTGGGTGGGGTGTGTGTCTATGATCCTTCTGTGCCTGAAGCAGAAATTAGGCATGGGATGTCCCTGTGGGCTCTGAAAAGGCTGCACTCTTCTTGCTTGCCCTGGTGGTGAGCCTCCCATGTGTTTTCCTCCTGGATCCCTGAGTTGATTCAGCCAGATATGAATTAATAGGACATCACAAAAAAAACACTCACAGTGGCATCGTGGTTTGAGTCCTGTGAGGGCTTTTCCACAGCAGTGAACACGTGCTATGACCCTTTTTTCTGCCCTCCTTACTGAAACCGATGGGATTAACCACCTCCAGCAGTCTGACAACGGTTGGATGTGGCGGAAAGAGTGGAACTTGATGAAATATTTGGACTTGATGAAATGTTTGGACTTGATGATCTTAAAGGTCTTTTCCAACCCAAACTCCTCTGTGATTCTATGACTCTGGCTGAATTTCAACCCCATGCCAGGCCAGCGTCCATGGACTCTATCAATTGGTTGTGCTGGTTGGTTTGCATTACTTAGGGCTGGGTTTCATCCTGAGCCATTGCAAAAGGAGAAAGAGCAACTCATCTGCACTGAAAGGATGAAGATTGTGGTCTGTAACCAGTTAGAAAACCACTGGGTTCAGACCCTCAGCAGCAGCTCTGAGGGAGGGACAGATGTAGGTAAAGGCTTTGATTGCGTCTGTGGCCATTTTTCAGTTCAATAAAAGGAATAATTGATATCTCTCCTCTCTTAGAGGCAGTGGAAATCAACGTGGTTATTACCTCAGTGAAACACACATCAAGTGAATAAGGTTCTTGCTACCTTTTTCCCCAGTGAAGGATACCACTGTACTGGCAATATGTTCTCCATGTGGCTTTCAGAAAACCTCAGTATCTCTCTCCACAGGAAAAACTGGACCAGCACAATGATCCAACACTATTTTCCCCCAGAATTTCTGCTTCTTTTGGCCCTGTTCCATCTCCTCCCCATTTTCTCCAGCTAAGAGAGATGTGTTAGAGGTACGGGCCAAGTGAAGACAGAGAAACAGGTTTTTTGGAGGGCACAAATCACACATGCATGCAGACACAGAGTAATTGCTCCTTTTGTTTTAATGTTTGCACAACTGAGGGAAACAGGTTATTTGTGGATATTTACTATAGACAGCCACAGTCCTACCAAAAATAAGAAATTTTTTTGTGTTCTCCTGAGTGAAATAATCCTTTTTTGATTTCCCAAGTACTAGCTGCCTCTCAACAGCATGGTGTATGAGGAGGTTTTTCTGACGGATCAGCAGTTTGTGTCTTTACGGACAGAAGAAAGAGTTAAAAATACAGAAAACTGGGAGACAAGAAGCCAAAAACCTTGGGATAATGCTACATAGAAACCCATGGGGTTTGAACATTTGACCTTGTAGACACATATGACACAAATCTTTTCTGTTCCTCCATGAGGAAGTCATGACTTGGACACCACGGTTGGGGCAGGAATAGAAAAGGTTGGAGTGCTCCAAGGGGAAAAACTGAGCAGGACACATGGATTTGCTCATCTACAAAGGCTTGGCTGGAAATTTAAAGGAACTTTCCAGCAGGAGAAATACACCAGGCCATCATAACAAACAGCAGGAGCTACAAGTGCAAACTTATTCTGATATTGTCCCACCAGACTGCGGCAATAAAACTGGGGTCGGCAGCGGGGTGGTGGATAGGAGGAGACAGAGAGGTCCTGGGGAGGGAGGTGCCTGCAAGATGAGATTAAAATAACTTGTAAAGGGGAAGCAGAAGAACAAGAGGAGATAGGATAAACCTATAATGATGGGCGAGGAGACACCTGGGACTTGCTCTACCTGTTACACCCAGCACTGGGGACTATCTGCAAGGAATTGCTGTGTTTGGAGTGATGAATAACAGTGCACCCTGATTTAAAGTGATTTCTTCTTCTGAGGTCTCCAGTGCCTTCTATCTGTGAACCTTTCTGAAGTTTTTACAGTGTTTGGGACATTCACAGCTTCTCCCATGTAGATCTTCTAGGGTCTAATAAGGACAGAAACCATATACCTGCTTTTCCTCAGTGGGAACATTTATATTGTTTCCTTCTTTCCCTTTCCCTTCCTCCTTCCCAAAATGTGATGGAACTCAAGTACTTTGGAGCCTGCTGCTTTTTTGTCAAATTAAGCTGGAAATTAGTGAAGGGGGCTCAAAAATTGCTAGAGGAAAAGCAGACAGTCAGTCAGACAGATATACACTCCCTCCCACGAGCTCTAAGAGTGTACAAACGTTGTCTTCTTAGGGTGCCACAAATCACTCCCACCTTCTGCAGCCCTTGGCAGCAAAGAGAAATTTCAGCCTTCAGTATTTCTCCACAGGGGGGTTGCTGTACTTCTATTTCCTTTGTATTATTTTATTTCTGTATGAAATATTCTATTTCTGCAGAAGAAGGAGTTAGAGTCCCCGATGCTGTTTGGTTTCCTCTAATTCCTTTTGTTCTTGGTGTCGACGGTGATTTCTGTGGAAAAAAAGTTGATATAAATCAACGACTGTAAATTGTGAACTGTGTAGATGGGAGATGGTGTGGGTGCCTGTAATCTCTTCTGTGACAACCTGGGGAAACTAGAGAGCCTTACATGGAGGAGTGGTAACTCAGCATGTCCTCTCCTATCACAAACCACGGACTCTGCTTCCATAGACTCCTCCATGAGGAGGGATGAGGGGTTTGCCTTTTCCTTGGCTGACAGGGTAGACTTTGGGGAACACAGTCAAGTCTCTACTTTTACCAAGAGCTGGGGCAGGTGATGGAAGAGGAGTCAGCAGACAAATGGGGCAAATTCTAAGAGAAGAGACCTCATTGCTCTCTCTCTACAACTAATTGAAAGGAGGTTGTAGCAAAGCGGGCACCCGTCACTTCTTTCAAGTAGAAAGCAATAGGACAAAGGGAAGTGGCCTCAAGTTGTGTCAGGCAAGGTTTAAAATGGATATCAGGAAAAATTTCTTCACTGGAAGGGTTGTCAGGCACTGACACAGAGTACACTGTGCAGTGGTGGAGTCATCCTCCCTGGAGGGATTTAAGAGATGTGTAGACATGGTGCTGAGAGAGGAGGTTTAGTGATGGACTTGGCAGTGCTGGGTCAACAGTTGGACTCAATGATCCTTAAGGTCTTTCCTAACCCAAGTGATTCTATGATTCTATGAAGTGGCAATCTATATGCAGAGAGGATGGGTAGCCATGCCCTGCTCTCCACATTGTCTCATCTTGCCCTTTGCCTGTGACATTGACACACAGAATCCCAGAATCATTTGGGTTGGAAAGGAGCTCTGAGATCATCAAGTCCAACCCTTGATCCACTCCCCCCGTGGTTCCCAGCCCATGGCACTCAGTGCCACATTCAGTCTCTTCCTAAAAACCTTCAGGGATGGAGAATGCACCCCCTCCCTGGGCAGCCCATTCCAGTGCCTCAGCACCCTCTCTCTAAAGAATTTTTTCCTAATATCCAGCCTAACCCTCCCCTGGCAGAGCTTAAGCCCATGGCCTCTTATCTTACTGATAGCTGCCTGGGAGAAGAGCCCGACCCCCCCCTGGCTCCAACCTCCTTTCAGGGAGTTGTAGAGAGTGATGAGGTCTCCCCTGAGCCTCTTCTTCTCCAGGCTGAACACCCCCAGCTCCCTCAGCCCTTCCTCACAGGATTTGTGCTGGAATCCCTTCACAGCCTCCTTGCTCTGCTCTGGACCTGCTCCAGCACCTCAATCTCCTTCCTGACCTGAGGGGCCCAGAACTGGACACAGGACTCTAAGGTTTGGGCTCACCAGAGCTGATTCCAGGGGAAGAATCACCTCCTTGGACCTGTTGGCCACACTGTTCCTGATCCAGGCCAGGTCTTCTTGGCCACTTGAGCACACTGCTGGCTCGTGTTCAGCTTCCTGGCAATCCAAAATCCCAGCTCCATTTACTGGAACCGTAGACCTTCCAAGACACCAACATTCTCTTATTGTGTCTCCACGTGTTGCTTAGCTGCTGGGGACCTTACAATCATCTGCAGCTCCTACACAATTCCTTAGTAAAGTAAAAATCAACAGCTACATCCAAGGTACATGGGGATGCTCTGTGTAGCATAGCAGGGAACTGTAGGCTTCTGATTATGGTCTGAGAAAGGGTTGCAAGGGTTGCAGGAGGGCTCTGCAGAGGGACCTGGACAGCCTGGAGAGTTGGGCTGATTCCAATGGGATGAGGTTCAACACGGCCAAGTGCCGGGTCCTGCACTTTGGCCACAACAACCCCATGGGGAGCTCCAGGCTGGGCACAGAGTGGCTGGAGAGCAGCCAGACAGAGAGGGACCTGGGGGTTTGGATTGACAAGAAGCTGAACACGAGCCAGCAGTGTGCCCAGGTGGCCAAGAAGGCCAATGGCATCCTGGCCTGTATCA
>JAAWXA010000007.1:833846-852373 GCA_038090715.1 Florisuga fusca
AAGAAACCACCTCTGGAGCAGACTCCATGGACCCCAACCTCCATTTCCCTATTTATTTTTCCCAGTCTCATTTGCTTTCATTACTTCTATGTTTAGTCTAAAGGAGAGGAACAGGCACTTGGTGATGCAATTAATTTAATTTACTGACAAAGCCTACATGGAGATGAGTTATGTCCTAAATACGCTCTTGATGACATCACTGAGCAATTCAAACCTCCAGTCTAGAAGAAAATGTCCTACTTTTTTTTTATTCTACAGATGTCACCATCAGGACTGGTTTTGAAGTCACCACCAGCTTTAACACACTTGGCACTGGTTGCTCTGGCCTCTGTGCTGGGCTGAGCACCATTTTTAGATGGTTTGCTTCCTGATTGTGATGCAATTAATTGCAGGTGGAAAACACAACTGGAAGCCACGTGAAAATATGCTTTCTGGAAAAATTACCAATGCTTTCCACTCAGATATTTCTAGACAGATTGGAGGTACCAGAGGGAATGACATTTCTAGCAGGGTTTCAGTGGACTCATATCCAGACAGAAACTAAGAGAAAAAAGAGTGGCAGCAATTGGGTCTGGTTGTTATGGATTGTTATTGTTAAACTGATTTATTTAAGATTGTCCAGTGTTTGCTGTTGCACCTTCAAAATTCCCTTGTGTTTTTTGTACAATTTGTCTACTGCAATCTGCTATGTACATCATCTGCCCTGTAGAAATCAGCTAATAAGATAAAAAATTAAGCAGAAACTGTTTAGACTGAAATCAATCCTTTCTCTGAATCTTGATGTGGAAATAGGAACAGAATTTCTTTGGAGACTTTCAGCTTTCTGTCAAACCTGGTTGAAAAATCAACAGGTGGAGAAATCTGTGGGGGACAGGTAGATGACAGCCTGAATGACCACATAAATCTAATTTCCAGGGAGGAAAGAAAAAAGTTGTATAATAAAATGGTAAAGTGAACTCACAAGTGGTTCCCTCCCTGTATTTCCTGTACCACGTGGAGGAAAAGGGAATTGTGGAAAACTCAAAACTGGGTCTGAATTTGGGAACTGAGGCTTTCTTTAAAATAAATTTATTAAAAAAAAAAAACAAAAAACAACAACCAAGTCTTGATTAGTCAAACATTTCATAGATTTTGGAGCACTTCGTTTAGTGCCCACTGTCTCTAATTTGTCCATCACATGCTCTTCACTGGAAGAAATCTGAATGAGTTTTCCAAGTGGTGAGGGAAGAGAGGATATTACAAAATCCTAATAATGGAGTCTTTAGTGAATACTCTAAAGCAAAGGACCAATGGCCCCAGAGCAGAGCAAGACTTATCCTGGTACAAATAATCTTTAACTTATATAGGATTGAGCAGGAAATCAATATCCTTGGAGGGCTGGAGCAAGAGGTTGGCCACAGAAACCTAGAGAACAGACATTTCATTTTTGTGTCCCTGTGTCTGATGAAAGTCCTGATTTTGGTGTAGAGTCACCTTTAGGGAGACCTTAAAGGAAACACAATTTCAGCTCAATACTGACCATCCAGAAGTGATTCTGGGCCCCTCAGGACAGGGAACTGCTGGGGAGAGTCCAGGGCAGAGCCACCAAGATGATGGAGGGAGTGGAACATCTCCTGGGGAGGAAAGGCTGAGGGAGCTGAGGGGCTCTTGGAGAAGAGGAGACTGAGGGGTGATCTCATTGATGTTTATAAATATGCAAAAGGGGAGTGTCAGGAGGATGGACCCAGGATCTTCTCAGTGATGTCCAATGGTAGGACAAGGGATAAAGGATGCAAGTTGGAGAATAGGAGGTTCTGAGTAAATATAAGAAAAAGGTTTTTCACCGTGAGGGTGACGAAACACTGGAACAGGCTGCCCAGTGGGGATGTGGAGTCTCCTTCTCTGGAGACATTCAAACCCCACTTGGATGTGTCCCTGTGTCACCTACACTAAATGTTCCTGCTCTGGCAGGGGGGTTGGACTGGATGATCTCTCGAGGTCCCTTCCAACCCCTAACACTCTTTGATTCTTCAGGAGGCTAAACATTTCAGAACTGGAAGAAAACTCCTGCTGGGATAGACCCCTCCAGCTGGTTGTCCTCTCTCTTGGGACCACAGTCTTCATCTCCAGCAATGGGCAATGTGTTAGGTGAGGAGAGCTTTATTTAGGTGCTCAGCAAAATGATGTTTGGACAGATATGATTACCTCGTTGCTCCTGGTATTTGAAGTTCATACCTTGCATGGCACATTTATCACCCTCTCTTCCCTCCTGGAGGAGGGGGAAGGGAACAGTAGGAGGGAAAAGGAAGAGGAAATCAGGAGGGGGAGGGGGGGACCCAGACAAAGGAGGAGGTTGTGTGGGGTGCGTCTTCCCAGCTTGAGTGATTTGTTTTTCTGCTGGGGAACACTGAAGCTTCCAAGTCAAAATTAATGGGACAAAAACACTTTCCAGGTGCTCAAGTGCAAAAGTACAATAAATCAAAGGGGTAGTCTAAAGGAGGAAACTCACAGCCAAGGGAGAGAAAATCAAGCAGAAGAGCAGAGTCCTGAAGCTGTGTCTCTCCTGATGTGTCAGATGGTCTCCGAGCTCTCGTGGCACAGTGAGGACACATTTGAGGTTGTACAAGGGGTTTTCTTCGGCTCTTCCAGACTGGCAGTGGTGGAACCTGATGTAGGAGCTTCTGAGTACGAAGCTAAGTAAGACATGACAGATCTGGAGTGGACCAGAGGGAAAAACTGGCAAAGGCAGGTGACACGTTCACAAGTTCTCTCCCCATTTTCCCCCTAGGATGCCAGAGATGTAGGCTGGCTCTCTGGTGACATTACAACATCCTTCAAAATTGCATTTACTGAGCTCTTCTCAAAGAGGGACAGAGCCAGCCTTAGGGCAGGCCATGAGCTTTGGCTCTGACTTCCAAATTGTCTCCCCAATGGTTCAGAGGATGAGGAGCTGCATCAAGTTTGGACTTTCTACCCTTGAGCAGGTAAGCACAACTTTATCCTCCCTCTATCCTGGTGAACCTATATCAGGGCACACAAGGCATCATCACTCATGGGGATGCAACAGCTTTGGCATCAGCAAAGAACTTTGGAGATGCTTAATTGCAAGTTCACAGACCCTGTTGCCCTGTAGCATCCAACACTGGGTGTATAGAATCAAAGAATCATTGAGTGGTTTGGGTTGGAAGAGACCTTAAAGATCATCTAGTCCCAAATCCCATGGGCATGGACAACCAATACACCACATTGCGTTAAGTCCCATCTGATTTGGCCTTCAACACCTCCAGGAACTGGGCACCCACAGCTTCTCTGGCAAACCTGGGCCAGGATCTCAGCACCCTCACACCAAATAATTTCTTCCCAATATTAAATCTAAATCTCCGCTCCTCTACCTTGAAATCATTCCCACTCATCCTGTCACTCTATGCCCTTGTCAAAAGTCCCTCTTCAACTTTCCATGTATCCCCTTCAGGCACTGGAAGATGCTTGAAGGTCTCCCTGGAGCCTTCTCTTCTCCAGGCTGAACAACCCCAACTCTCTCAATCTGTCTCCAGAGCAGAGCTGCTCCAGCCCTCCGATCATTTTCGTGGCCTCCTCTGAACTCACTCCAAAAGCTCCATCTCCTTCTTGTGTTGGGGACCCCAGAACTGGACCCAGCAGTGCAGGGGAGGGGATTCTCACCAGAGCAGAGGGAGAGAATCCCCTCCCTTAACCTGCTGGCCACACTTCTTTTAATGCAGTCCAGGACAGGGTTGGCTTTTTAGACTGCAAGTGCACATTGCCAGATGATGATGATGATGATGGATTATTGGTTTTATTATTGTTATTTATATTATTACTATTTGTAACTACTACTTCTATTGTGGTAATACCTAACAAATTTGGAGCAGCTCTGACCTGGACTGTCCTGGATGCTGTGCAAATATAGAGAAGAAAATCTGGCCTCAACTTTCTTCTCTACTTATTTCTCAAGCTGTGATGGCTTGAGAAAACCCAGCGAGTTTATTCTCAATGAGTTGACCTGCTGACAGTTGTGGTGCACACTGAGCCAGTTCCCTGCTTGAGATGAGCCATTGGTCAATTAAATTAATAGTGAAAATCTCTGGGCATAAGAAAGGAAACATTTATGAGCTAATGTCAAGTGTACGAGGGCTAAAGGGAAATAAAAGCCCTCTACAGTTAGAGGAAAATGAGAACCCAGGCTCATTAATAAACAAAGAGCAGGATGCAATTAATAAAGGCCTTGAAACCCACCAGAATATGGAATTCCTTTCTAAATATGTCATTAGCAAGAAAAATAAAGAGAAAAATTAAGCTGATAAGGACGAGCTGGAAAACTTTGAAAGTATACAAATCAGAGGATCTGGCTGACATTTATCCTGCTTGTTAAGGGGATTTAAACAAGGAGCTAAGGAATCAGTATTCAGCAGTGGAAATGAAGCCACAGAATAGAAAAGCAAATGGGTTTAGTTTGTTTATATATCACAGAATGTTAGGGGTTGGAAGGGAGCTCTGGAGACCATCTAGTCCAACCTCCCACATATATGGCAGAAGGTTTCTGCTGTGGTGGTTGAGGTAGAAACAGAGCAGGGGGAGATGGTCCCTGGCCAGAGGGGATCACACCACTGGTCCTGGCCCGTGACATGATCCCAGGGTGAGATTTGTAATGTTTTAGGGGAAAAACAAGACGGATTTCTTGGTCTTCAAACCTTTGGAAAGCAAAAAGCTCTGCTACAAAACAATCATACCCGTCAGATTTTAGTAAAGAGAGTAAAGATACACAGAAAGGAAGCACATTAGGGTTTAAAACTACTTCTAAGGTCAGTGGCTTCACAACCTTTTCATGATTTGGGCTTTGTGTTCACACTTTGCTGCATAGGCCCTCAAACTCTCCTTTTTATCTTCTTGAGATACAACCCAGGAGGGGAGTGGAAGGACCCCACCAGCCCCAGCTCCCAAAGCTCTTGAGTTGCACCATCCCCTGAGCTTCATTTGCTCCTGTGCCTTGATGAATCCAAGCTCTGGCCACATGAGAGAAAAGTGCATGTGAGAAACACCTGAAATGGGCAGCAGATGCAAAATCTGAAGCCAGGAAAGACCTGAGGGAGGAGAGGTTTTGGGAGGGAGGGAGGGAGGGACAGAGGAAGGGAGGAGAGGCAACTCGAGTGGGATGTGGAGCAGATGGGGGAACCCGAGGAGAGCTGAGTGGGGAGGAAGGGACCTGATCAAAGGGATACTCACTCAGGATGAGCATCTGCAGGATGGGATGGCATTTGTCAAGATCAGAGGGAAAGAGGTTTCCACCCAAGGTGGTGCAGAAGGGCTGGAAAGGGCAGGCTGCGGAGGCAGCACGTGTAAGGCAAGGAGCCAGAACTGAACAAAAGGAGCAGGGGATGAGTTAACATATTTAAACCAAGCTGTTATTTTTTTCCTTTCAAAATGCATCAGCTTGCCCAATCGTGAATTATCAAATCAGTGGTGTGAAGCAAGACTGCATGATCAGAGAATCCAACCTCTGGAGTGCAAATCTATGCATTTGCTGAAGGTCAATGCTCTGCTTTAGTCCTCCCTGTTCTGTGCCCTGTTTTCTGGGAGAAGGATCAACCCCACAACTGTCTAGTCCAGCTTTTTCCCAGTACACAACACAAGTGACAATACTTTGGCAACCTATCTGGGATAATTTTTTAGCAGTCTTGTTCTCTTTCTTTTCTGGACTTGAATATGTGTTTCAAATCTTCCCTGCAAGATGCAAAATATAAATAAAGAGACAATTTAGATGGGTAATGTACAAACCCAGCAGAACATGGGGTAGAGAAACAGTAACAAATAAACCCAAATAAAGAGTCAAACTCTTAATAAATTATGTTTGACCATCAGACAACTGTAGCAAAGCAGCCAAATTAGCTGCCATACCCTGATGCTGATAGTCTAGATAAAATATTAAAACAAATCTGAACCAAAGAGAGACTCTCAGCAATGGTACAACAGTTTGCTTTCTAACTGAGGCAAAAACAACATGTAATCATTTAATACAATTTCTTCAAATAAACTTCATTTCGAGATAATGGCTTCCAGATGGATGAAGGTTTATAAACATCTCTGCCACATGATACATTCCCACTGGGTAATGGAGAGGGTAAGAGAGTGATTTAGTCACTGGGTCTTTACCAGTAAATTTAACATTCCCAGTGCTGATCTCCAGCCCCAGGGTCCATGCTGCTGTTCCTTCTCACCATCCAAACCCAGGTGGTTGCTTCCAAACCTTCTGTTTGGAGTCCCTGGTTTGTCCTATCTCCTGTGCTGTGCCTGGGAAGTGTCCATGAAGTAGTCTGGTGGTCTAGACCTAAACGATGCCAAAAGCATCCTAAAAATTAAATCATTTGGAAGAAGGGGCTCTCATGCATGTGAATAATCCCAGGAGCTGTTTGATTCATCCATACGGACACAGCCTAAAGGAACCTTTGCAGAAGGTCCCATGGCCCTTTCTCCATCAACCAACACCCTCCCTGAAACTAGTTTAGAAACTCATTTAAAGCTTCAGGGCTGGATCATCATGGCCAGCTTTGAAATGATGGAAGCCCACAGAAAAGATCAAGTCACAAATGGCCATATTCAAGACCAAGGCAAAAACCTGTTCAAGATGTCCATCCAGGTCATCAGCTAATATCCCAGCACCTTTTTGGATGAAATATTATCCTCCAGTTCCTTGGAGCCAAAGCTGCAAGTCAGGCTGTCAGTGTTACACATGTATTTGATTGCTTTGTTGGGTTGGGGCCCTGCAGAATCAGGGTGAGGAATGCAAAGGGAACAATGGCACTTTGGGCTCAGAAGGGAGAATTTGGAGTGTTATTAATTATTTTTCCTTTTCCTGGTTAGCATTAAGAGACAGAGGGCTGAAACACATCCAGGCAGAAATCAGCCACAGTTATTAGTGTCTCAAATCTTTCTCTTGTTAGGGCTTCAGTCTGGTTAAAACAACAGAAAAAAAAAAAAAAAAAAAAAGAAAAGAAAAAAAACAACTCCACAAACCTAGATGTGTTTCAGATGAAGGCCCTGAAGATATGTGGGATTTTAGATAAATGGCCTGGGTTGGTTCCAGCACTAATTATTTCCCTTTAAATCCTCAGATTATTCCCCCCCACACACCCCTGTTTACAGCAGACTGTTAGTGTGCTTATTTTGCCTCCCTTTTATCCATACCTCCTGCCATGACAATACCTCCATGGATCCCACAGCTGAAATCTAAATGAGCCATGGAGACAGTCGGATTCCATCAAGGACCTGAAGGGAAGCTGGCATGTTTCTAACTCATCCTGCTTGGTTTTTCACCTGGTGGGCTGGAAAGGTGGGGGGGTCCCTCTGCTTCCAGGATCCCACAGCTTGGATGAATCAACTGCTGTGGAGCTGAGACCAGAGGAATCCCAATTCCTAAGCTCTTCTCCTTCCCAAAAGTCCCATGGGTGTCTACAAGGAATCCCATGTTGCCAGGTTCTCTGCAACCAAATTAGCTTTTCAAAGCAGGAGCTGTGAAAGACACGGAGCAATGGCTTGAAGCTCCAACATTTTGGGAAGTTGCATGTGTCTGGGGCTCTGGGGCAGCTTCTTGGTAGTGAAGGAGCTCCAGGGACTTTTTTCTCTGTTCCACATAAAAGCCACAACATCCAGCACATATTGAGGTGCTCAGGTAATCATTGAGAGAGGAGATAGATTTGGGGATGATCCTTTCAGCTTCATGAATGGATGTAAAATATAGATCTTGACTTCAAGGTTTATTGGTGGACTGTATCCCTAAAAAGGTAAAGGACAAGAAAGGACAGGCCTTGGGTTAAAGGCCCTGCATAATCTGATGGACTGCAAGGCTACTGAGTGCAGTGCTATTTGGACAGGACTGAAGACCTGACTTCATCCCATCTGAAATAGGGCTGGAGCTGAAGTTAAACTGTCTCTTTCCTCAGAATTATGAGTATCACAGGCTTCACAGAACATTGATGCAAAGGGCAGAGGTGCCATGATGAGTGCCATGTTTCTGACAGCTGTCAGCTCCAAGGCTGAAGCTTGGTGGACTTGACAGCAAAAAAAAAGGCAGAGTGGTTTTGAACTGTTGGTGATGTTTGCCTATTCCATGGCAAAGGGTTCAAGTCCAAAGGCAGATGGAGGTTTCTGGATATCTGGAGGGAGATTCTGATGAAGCTTTTCAATGTCTGCATCTCCTCTCTGCCAGTTTTCAGGAGCAGCTCCAAAGGTTGGAGGTCTGGAGCTCCTGATGTGTCTCAGTTGTGGGCTCCTCCTTCTCAACTGAAGAGACAACAGAGGCTTGGCCAACTCATCTGGGGCAGGGTGGGAGCCATGTTCCCAGTCTGAAGAGCAAGACATCACCAATTCCCAGTCTGACCTCACGCTGAAATTCAGGACCATGCACAGATGGCTTCTTGAAAGCATTTAATCTTGACTGTAAGAACAGCCATGGATGAATCTCTGTTGCTGGTTAGACCTCAATGTGTTTCTCATCAGTTCATATTCCAGTAACATTTAACAACCATCTCATCAAATGTTAAAACCCATGTGTTTTCAGATTGAATCCTTTGTGAGAGCATCAGCTCCACCACTGCCAAGATGTATGCCAGGTCTTAGGCAGGTGGGAGAAGCCACAAACCTATTGGGCTGCCCTTGATCTCTGGATCTCAGCAACATTGTGTAGGTCTTGCTCAACCAGCCCTGCATGCCAAAATCTCCCCAAGCTTCCTCCTTCACCCTCCATTGACACGGCAGATGCTTTTGGACACCTTCCCAGTTTCATCAGGTCAGGCCTCAGAAGGCTGGAAATCTCTCTTTCCCATATAGTCCCCCCGAAACATAAACAAATATCATCTGTGTTGGAGCTCAGCAGTGGAAGTGTGTATGTCCTGTTATGGAATCATGTTTACATTATTAGTGGGAGCAGATGAGGTGGTTTCATCTTTTTCAGGTGTTCTTTTTTTTGCTTGTTTTTTTTGTTTGCTTTTTTTGGTTTGGTGTTTTTTTGGGGTGGGTTTGGGTTTTGTTTTTTTTTTTTCTAATTTGTTTGTTTGGGGTTTTTTTTAGTTAGTTTGCATTTTTTTTGTAGTTTCCATGCATGTCCCATGGTTTTGCAACACAAAGTAGATACTGGGACTGCTTTGGGACTCCTTTTGAAAAGGAGAAGTGGCTTAGAAGGGTCTCAAACCTCCTCTGCCCTCACTGGTTTTCGCAGCCAAAGCTTTTCTCTCTTCCACCATAAGTTCTTTTCAATGAGAAGCATTTATCTTTCATGTCTTTCTCTCCACCTAGTCTCTACAAGGTGTTCAGTCCCATCCTCTGTTGGCATACATGACCACTGAGGTTGACCACACTGTGCAAATGCACGGGATGAACTCTTCCCTCTGTGTCTCCCACTTCTCTTCTCTGTCATTGGAGACTCCATGGTCCCTGCAGCAACATCAGGCATGTGAAAACATTGCTTAATGAATATGCAACCATCCCAGAGCACTTGCTAATCAAGCCTGTGTCCTGAGAGCTGGCAGAAGAACTGAACACTCTTGCTGAGTCAGCATGTGGGGCTGTGAACATTAATTTCCATGCAATGCACCTTTGACTGCTTCCAAGTCTGGGCCAGCTCTACAGCATCACTGAAACCAGGAGAGGACCTGGAGTAAGGTTCCAGTTGGAGGGGAGGGTCCTGCAGAGCTTCTTGCTTTGTTTTTCACCAGTTTTTCACTCCCAAGCCCCAGGAGTGCTCTTTCCAGTTGGAGAAGGACTTAGCTGATCCAGTTTGTGCAAGAGCCTTTCGGCCCTGAACTGGTGTATCCCCTGCCAGCTGAGTCAAGCTTATTACAGAGCCTCTTGTGCAGGGGTGGTGGAAAAGGGAGGGTTAAACTCCACAGGACTACCCTGACCTTTGGAGAGGCTGGGAGCAAGGAAAGGGGTGGGTTTGCCTTTTTTTGTTTTCACTGGAGAGGCTGGGAGTTGATTTTGGTCTTGACACTCACGGTGCTACTGAAAAGGTCGGAAAGTCACCACCCAAACGTCACTGGAGAGCAAGGGGGGAACACACAAAAAGTGGTGTCTTCTGAGACATCAGTCATCATGTGAGAGTCATTGGGTGATGGAGCCCATGGGGAGGGAGGGAGGTGGAGGTGGCATGGCCAGGTCATGCTCCCAGAGTGACTTTTCTGGCTGTCAGCTGCTGTCTCTCTCCTTAAGGAGCTCTAATTCACGTTACCAGCAATAAGAGGAGAGAATGACCTGTAACTGGGAACTGGACAATGGCCCAGAAACTGGATCTCCTGACAGCTTACAGGAGTCAGACCCTTGTCCCTTGAAAGGAGGCACCTCCAGGGCATCTCTGTCTTGAACCAAGTGCCTCTCTGCCCTTTTCAGAAGAAGAGAGAACACAGAGATAGTGTATCTGCAGTGTTAGGACCTGCTACGTGTTCCCCCCATAAATGCTTCTTGTCAGAAAAATCCACCATGTCCAAAATGTAATCCCAAATTCAATGTTTTTTCTTATTTTTATTGTGTTTTTTTTCCTCTTTTAAGGAAGTTTCCTGATTTCTCAACTCCCAAACCCAAAGACAGACAAGTTTCTGTCCTCAAGTAGGTGATTATCCCAAGCCTGGGGAGGGCAGAGAATGCAGACATCCCCCTTCACCAGCTTCTAATGGGACCCTTGTTTTCAGTTTCCCTCAGTGCAGATGGTTACCATCCCAAATAATCCAGGGGAGTTTTTCTGGTTCCCTTTCTATTGGTGATACATAACATACAGGGAATTCATTGGAGCAGGACAAATGGAAAACTTCAAGAATGATCAGGTAAATTCTCCACCAAAAAACTCTCACAGGGAATGTTAACAAGGGGAGGTTTCATGTGAAATGTTCCATTTTGGGTGAAAAAGCCATTTTACAACTGGAGCACCTCTGCTATGGAGAGAAGCTGAGAGGGTTGGGGTTGTTTAGCCTGGAGAAAAGAAGGGTCCATCCAGGGAGACCTTAGGAGAACCTTTCAGGACCTGAAGAGGCTACAGGAAAGCTGAAATGGGACTTTTTACAAGGACCTGGAGTGATAGAATCATAGAATTAGCCGGGTTGGAAGGGACCTCAGAGATCATCAAGTCTAACCNCTTGTCTTGTTGAAAGTCGTCTGGGAAAAGAGACCAACCCCCCCTGGCTCCAACCTCCTTTCAGGGAGTTGTAGAGAGTGATGAGGTCTCCCCTGAGCCTCCTCTTCTCCAGGCTGAACAGCCCCAGCTCCCTCAGCCTCTCCTCATAGGATCTGTGCTCCAGTCCCTTCACCAGCCTGGTTGCCCTCCTTTGGACCTGCTCCAGCACCTCAATCTCCTTCCTGACCTGAGGGGCCCAGAACTGGACACAGGACTCGAGGTGTGGCCTCACCAGGGCTGAGTACACATCTCAGAATCACCTCCTTGGACCTGCTGGCCACGCTGTTCCTGATCCAGGCCAGGATGCCATTGGCCTTCTTGGCCACCTGGGCACACTGCTGGCTCATGTTCAGCTTCTTGTCAATCCAGACTCCCAGGTCCCTTTCTGCCTGGCTGTTCTCCAACCACTCTGTGCCCAGGATAAATAATTTCCAGCTGCAAAAGGGGAGATGTAGATGAGATACGAGGCACAAATTCTTTGAAGTGAGGGTGGTGAGCCCCTGTCCCAGGTTGCCCAAGGAAGCTGTGGCATCCCTGCAGTGTCTCAGCCCAGGCTGGATGGGGCTTGGAGCAACCTGGGCTGGTGGGAGGTGTCCCTGCCCATGGTTGGAGGCTCCAAACTACCTGATCTTTCATGTCCTTTTCCACCCAAACCATTCAATGATTCCATGATTTGATGGCTCAGACTGCTTTCAGGGAAACCATTGACCAATTAGGGCTTTTCTCTGAGGTTTGGTGTATTCCAAGGAACAGTTTTGATGCATACTATCCCTCGTATCCTTCTCATCTGGGAAACAGGGCTGTCTCACTCTGTCCAGCATCATTTATCCCCCAAAGCCCTTGGGCAAGATGTGGCTGATGCCCAGCAACGAGTCGGCCATGAGGTCTTTGGAAGCTCCATGGCCCTTGGACCATGGAAATGGTCTAAGTCTACACAACTGGTAGAGCTGATGAACTGAGATGGGTACTTCAGGATGGCCAAGCCCACGGAGCTACAGGATATGGTGGTGAAGGAGCACACTGCATTTCAGGCAGTGCTTTGGAACGGGATCTTTGAGGATCACAGGATGCTCACACCCCTGCTTCTGCCCCAGCACTGCTGTCAACTTTCCACATGACCCTGGACTCACCCCTCTCAGCTTCTTTTTCCACCAGATTGGGACAATAATAGCTTTCTACCTCACACGTAGAGTTTATGAGTTCACCTCTGGACCCACTACCCCAGCAGAGTGTTATGGGGCAGTTGGGGTCATTAAAGATCCGATGGAGTTATTTTTGTGTTTTCACTCTGCAAGAGGACACAGGGTATTACCCCAGACACCCTGGCAAACCTTCTAGCTTCCTTTCTGCTGTGTTGATGAAAGGGGACATGTCAGCCCTAGCAAATGCACGTTAAGTGGGGAAGAGGAGACTTCTGGGAAAGGGCTTCTTTCCTCCAAAATTAGTTTTGCTGAGTTTACAAGGTGTTGAAGGCCATTAATACTGCATGCTTTGGTACCAGGAGATTGTAAACAAAGTTTCAATATGCCTTTCTACAGAGCCATTTATCAGCCTTCATCTTTTCCCCCTCTGGCTTTTTTCCTCCGTTTTTTTTAAAATTTTTTTATTTTTAGGGTTTTTTTTTCTCCCTCTCATTCTTTTGCTCTGTCTCCTGGACTTATTCCCATTCTCTAGGTTGTCTGATTATTTTTCCTCTTTCTCAAATCAAAGAAAAAAAAAATAAAAAAGAAAAAAAGAAAGAAAGGCTTGTGGGTTGGAGACTTTACAACATTCTCTCATAGCCTTGGATTTAGGACTCCTAGCCGGGGGGTCTGTAATGTACTGACATGGAAAGAGTAGGCATTATTAAACTAATAATCTAGGAATTTTTATGAACTTCAGAGCTCTGCAATCTTGTCTAACCACATGGCAGGGGTTGCTGAGGTATTAGCAGCCATTGGGTGAAAAGTTACTGTGGCTGGACATGCCAACTTTGTCAGCACCTGGGAGCTGCAAAGATGAATGAGCCAAGGATGTGGGTGAAGAGAAATGGGATGGATGCAAGAGCCCTAGGTGAGAGCTGACAGCTTCTTCTGAGGTTTGTTCTTGGGACATTAGTCAGGTTGTAGCCCTGAAAATAAACGTTGAAGTAACAGAAAATATCCTGGATAAAATGGGATTGCTAGAATTTGGGGATGCAACCCTATACTTGCCTTATTCTCTACTTTGGCCACTGCTATGTACCAAGTTTGATGGATCCTTGAACCAACCCAAAAGGTGGCTATGTTTGTGTTCTTGTGACAGACGGAGCTGGTTAAAATGCAACCCTCATTTTAACATCTATATTTATATTTATCTATATCTATATCTATATATCTATATCTATATCTACATCTATATCTATATATCTATATATCTATATATCTTTATATCTATATATCTATATATCTATATATCTATATATCTATATATCTATATATCTATATAATTTACATTTATATTTACAAAGAGCCTACCACCATATTGATGAACATTCTCTGGAACCACTCTGACAGCAGAGCTAAAAACAGGAGTCAGCCTCTTAATCCCTGAAAACCATGATTTTTGATAAGACTGATAATTTGGAATATTTTTCCTCTAAGGAATGATCTTTTGAGGGTTTTTACATTTGGTTGGTTTAAGGATCCATTTAACATGGTATCTAGGAATACCCACAGGACTTCCCAGAAGGTGCAAGAGGTGAAGATGCCTTCTTGCTTACAAACATCTTTGCCAGGCACTTAAACTTCGGAGTGCTTTAACTCAGTCAGCACTCAGAACCAATCCCTTGCACACTTTGCTACCCAGTAAAATGCAATGGCCCAGCTTGATGCTGCTCATTACCTTCCCAGAGAATAATTTCAAATGGTCCATGAAACATTTTGCTCCTGGCTCCAGACACTTGAGCAGCCATGGTGTTTGGTGCTAGGCAGCCCCACGTTTCATTTGGGAGGTGGAAGGACCTTCGTGGTCGTCTGTGCATGGTTTGGCAAATCTTTTTATTATGCTTTAGGGTGAAAGCTGCCAGTGAGAAGAAAAATACACAGTTATTTGAGTTGCAGCTTAAGGCAGATGGTTGATCTGTGATTTATATCATTGTGTGAGTTGCTATTGTATGAAATGTTTGGGGTTTTTTTTTCACTGCAAGGCATTTGTGCAACCTCCACCCCTTGCATTTTTTTTTTCCTGCCTGCCAATCTGCTTATCTTTCCACTTTCTTTAATTAGAAACATGGGTCTTGATGATGCCTCTTTTGAGAGATTGAACACATCAGGCCAGTCTTCATGTGCCTCAGGTGGCAGAAGTACATTGGCTGCCCTGAAATCACCTGGGGGAAAAGAAAGAGGAGGAAAATCTCACTATCTCCAAGTGATGGATTACTAACCCATCCCTGGGATATTCCAGAGAGAACAGACATGCAGCCCATGCTGAGGATGAATTACTGGATCCTATTATAACGTGAGGAAAAAAAAAAAAAAGGAGAACTTCTCCAGATAATCAGTACCAGCTGCCACTTGCAGGGTACCCCCAACCTCCAGGCAAACCACAGCTGTGATTCATGCCACGTCCCACGTTGTTGCCTGCCCTTAACATCTAAACAATATGACATATTCTGCCTTCCTACATGCATATTTCTTCCTTACGTGTGAGTTTCTGACTGCTCACCAAAGATGTAACTCATCCCTGGGGAGGATGAGGGTGGTGGTGGGGGTGGGAAAGTTTCCGGGAGTCTCTGGATGGGAGACATGGATCTTCTTTTTCTGCATCAGTTCTGTGTCAGGGTAATTGGAAGCAACAAGGCAGGGCTGGAAAACACTGTCATGGATCTTAAGCCTTTGTGGGAGTCACTCCTAGTAATATATGGAGTGCTTACAAGAGGCTGTGACAACTCCAGCACATGGCTGACATGCCAAGACCTTCACCTAAGCCAGTGAGGCAGGAAAAGAAACTGAAAAGATTCTTGTATTCACTGGGAGAAAAGTCCCAGGGGTGTTTTAGAGGAGAAGAGAGCAGAGGAGGTAATGGAGTCATGGTAGTTTCTATCTAGGGAGGCCAAAATTCACCTGTGAAGTTTAATCTGTGTTTGCTAAGAGAGCAGCAGATGGAGGTCAGGAGGTGTTTCCTAGCCTGAAACCCCACCTCTAGCACAAGGGAAACAGCCATAAGTCACCAGCAACCTCAGGAGAGCTGTGCCACTGCAGGGACACAGCAGGAGCTCCTGGAGAAGCATCAGATCCTGCCAAAAGCTGCTGGGTGCACAGGCTGCCACTCCACAGGTATCCTCACCACCTGCCCCTGTTCACTCTGGACCAACCTCACCAGGCATTTCTGGAGATTTACTTCCCTTTTTCATAAATTTTTTCCCCCCTTTGAAAAGAAAGTCCATTTTTTCTTCTTGAATTTTATCTCTTGGCTGATGTGTGGTTTTTCTACATTTCTGGCACAGGCCATCAGCCCAGACCCTACTGCAGCCTGCTCCACACCCAGGAATCATAAAGCTCCAGACATGTATTCTTCAACTTTCAGGAGAAGAGGGACCTACAGAAAGTGGGTTTTCTGCTGAGAAAACTCCACTTGCAGACTCAGGAGCCTTAAACCCAGCTCAGGGATCCACCACTTCCCACCCAGTGCTTTCCAGCCTCCTGACTGGCACTAAGGACCACCCAATATGGATGAGATGCCACGAGACAGAAAGTTTGGCTTCTGTTAATCAGTCCCAGTGGAATTTTACTGCCATAAATTTTTCTGAGGTCTGTTAAGTCTCAGCTCACCTTTAAACCTAAGAGTTTAGGACTTGAATGTTTCATTTGATCTCAGAATCCCAGACAGGTTTGTGTTGGAAGGGACCTTGAAGTTCACCCAGTTCCAACACCCTGCATGGGCAGGGACACCTCTACTGCTACAGGGGCTGATCACCACCAGCTTGCTGCAGGCTTTTGGTCTGGAAGTTGCCCTCATTCCCTCTCCAAAATCATCCTTTCTGCACCTTCCATGAGCACCAGGTGCTGAGCATGGCAGGAGGAGAGTTAAAATGAACCTGTTCAAGGGCAATGAAAAGCAGGAGCTCTCAAACAGAGTGTCACATGCTCTGGATGGGCTGTAATCCCATCCAGGAAAACTGATGGCATTCCCAATCTCATCCTTTGATCATTTCTGGAAAGCTGGTGGATCAGGGACCTCCATCAATGACATGCTGCTGGGGCCCAGCAGGCTGGATGGACAATGATGAATTGGTCTGAGGTAAGATGTCCTACTGCAAAACAGATGTGTTACACATCTTCCCTGCCTCCTGCTTCCTGAAAACCATTGCAGAAACCAGATTTCTTCCCTTTTTTTTTTTTTTTTTCTCTTTTGGCTAGGATCAAGTAAATAATAAATGCTTCAGAGGAGGGTGTGATTGTGCCAGTGTGCTGGAGTGATGCTCAGCAGAGCTGGTCCCTACCTGGGCTCACAGCAGGTGAGTTGGAAATCACAGTTTCATTCCTCATGTCCTGGGCTAATTCTTGACCACAGCAAGGACAAAGGGCTTCTTCCTGATTGCTGCTAAACACCTCTTTTTTTAAAAAAATTTTTTTAAAAATTATTTTTTAGGGAAAAAGGAGCATTTGCAGCTTTGCCTATTTCTCTCCATGCTCTGGTAGGCCAATACTCTGACTCCAAGGGGTTCATCTCATGGTCAGAGGCAGAAGTATGAGATGTCCATGCCAAAGAGCTCTGTCTAAAGGTGTTTCTGCCTGATTACAATTACAGTATTTTTGCTGCAATGGAGCCTGTGAGGTCAGGATGTCACCCTTTTAAGCCTTAGATATATAGGCTGAGACTGACTCAGCTTATTATCTAGAAAGATATGAGACCCTGGAGAAGAGAAGGCTCCAGGAAGACCTTGTGGTGGCCTTTCAATACTTAAAGGAGGTTTATAAGAAGGATGGGGACAGGATTTTCAGCAGAGCCTGTAGCAATATGGATAATGGTTTTGAGTTAAAAGAGGGGAGAGTCAGATTAGATATAAGGAA
Organism: Florisuga fusca; assembly: GCA_038090715.1. Classification (NCBI taxonomy): domain Eukaryota; kingdom Metazoa; phylum Chordata; class Aves; order Apodiformes; family Trochilidae; genus Florisuga; species Florisuga fusca. The sequence continues at coordinate 851,031 of JAAWXA010000007.1, forward strand.
GAGATTTTTTACAATGAGAGTGGTGAGACACTGGCTCAGGTCCTGCCCAGAGAGGTAGGAAATGCCCCAACCCTGGAAAAATTCCAGGTTGGGTTGGACAGGGCTGTGAGCAACCTGGGACCAACTGCATGGGGTTGGACTAGAGGACCTTTAAAGGTCCCTTCCAGCCCAAACCATTCTGAGATTCCATGATTTTATGATTCTGTGACAGACTAGAGTGGGGAAAGGAAACACCACCATGGGAGAACATGGGAAACACCACCATTTTCTGGAGAGATGGGCTGATTCCAAGCTGTGAGGAAGTGTCAATCAGCTGGAAGGCAGGAGGGCTCTGCAGAGGGACCTGGACAGACTGGAGAGTTGGGCTGATTCCAAGGGGATGAGGTTCAACACGGCCAAGTGCCGGGTCCTGCACTTTGGCCACAACAACCCCATGGGGAGCTCCAGGCTGGGCACAGAGTGGCTGGAGAGCAGCCAGGCAGAAAGGGACCTGGGGGTTTGGATTGACAAGAAGCTGAATGTGAGCCAGCAGTGTGCCCAGGTGGCCAAGAAGGCCAATGGCATCCTGGCCTGGATCAGGAACAGTGTGGCCAGCAGGTCCAAGGAGGTGATTCTGCCCCTGTACTCAGCCCTGGTGAGGCCACACCTCGAGTCCTGTGTCCAGTTCTGGGCCCCTGAGGTCAGGAAGGAGATTGAGGTGCTGGAGCAGGTCCAAAGGAGGGCAACCAGGCTGGTGAAGGGACTCGAGCACAGATCCTATGAGGAGAGGCTGAGGGAGCTAGGGCTGTTCAGCCTGGAGAAGAGGAGGCTCAGGGGAGACCTCATCACTCTCTACAACTCCCTGAAAGGAGGTTGTAGCCAGGGGGGGGTTGGTCTCTTTTCCCAGGCAAATACCAGCAAGACAAGAGGGCATGGTCTCAAGTTGTGCCAGGGGAGGTTTAGGTTGGATATTAGAAAGAAGTTCTTTACGGAGAGGGTGATCAGGCATTGGAATGGGCTGCCCCGGGCAGTGGTGGATTCTCCGTCCCTGGAGATATTTAAAAAGAGACTGGATGTGGCACTCAGTGCCATGGGCTGGGAACCGCGGCGGGAGTGGATCAAGGGTTGGACTTGATGATCTCTGAGGTCCCTTCCAACCCAACCCATTCCATGATTCTATGATTCTGTGACATGGTCCCAGACAGTTCCAGGCCTGGGCTCTCCATAGCACCACCAGGGCTTTGTGATGGGGTAGGTGCAGTTTCTCAGCTGTTCCCTTTCCAGATGAGACCCAGGCCCGATGAGGAGCCATGACAGCATCTTCATATTCTCCTGCTGTTTTAATCACATCACCCACAGTTGGT
>JAAWXA010000007.1:860221-894536 GCA_038090715.1 Florisuga fusca
CTTTTTTCTTTTTTCTTTTTTCTTTTTTCTTTTTTCTTTTTTCTTTTTTCTTTTTTCTTTTTTCTTTTTTCTTTTTTCTTTTTCCTTTTTCCTTTTTCCTTTTTCCTTTTTCCTTTTCCCTTTTCCCTTTTCCCTTTTTCCTTTTTCCTTTTCCCTTTTTCCTTTTTTCTTTTTCCTTTTCTCTTTTTTCTTTTCTCTTTTTTTTTTCTTTTCTTCTTTTTTTTTTTTTCTTTTCTTCTTTCTTTTCTCTTTTCTCTTTTTTCTTTTTCCTTTTTTTTCTTCTTTTTCTTCCTTTTCTTACTGGTGAGACTTCCCAAGCTAGGACTGAGAAGAAACCAGGGTATTTTCAGGAATGATGTCTGGGATGCAGGAGTGTTTGGTGCCAAGGGCACAGTGAGCAGGAGGTCTTTAATTCCAGACCACCCCACACCAGAGCTGTGTTTCAGCAAGTTTGTTGTTGGGTCTCTGCCCATGATCAGTACCAGATGCCACATTAATGGCTACAAGAAGCTAAGAAGTAGGAAGTACTGTAAAAAAAGAGATATCTGAAGGAAGTTAATGAACCACCCTCTTATTGCTTCTATTTTTTTTAAAAAAAGGGGATTAAAACAAGGTGAAACTGAGAAAATATTTGTAGGATGTGTAAGGCCTTCTCTGGAACAAGGCAAAAGGATGGAGTTAATAATCAACTTACCTCAGGATGAGCACCCCAGAACTGTGAGGTACCCAAAAATTCTCTTCATCCTTACAAATCATGGCCAACACTTTTTAATCCCTAAGGTCTTGGTTTTCTTCTGCTTTCTCACTCATAATTCAGCAAGTGGGGCAGAGCTAAGCAAGGCCATCAGAGTACAGAGCTACCAGTTGGGGAAATAAACTGAATTTCTGATGTATTCAGTTCCTGTCTGCTAGGTAATGATTATTTTTATTTATTTATTTATTCACTGATCCGTGTCTTGGTGAGTTTGAAGTGGCAGCTCCCCTTTCCTGTGTTTGCTGTTGCTTTTGATGTCACCAAATGAACGTGGATCCTCCGAAAAGATTCTCCTCGGGGCCTTTAAATCTGGAAACCATTTGACAATTAAACCAGAAGACACCACGGGGTGTGTTTTATGGGCCCCATTAATACGTGCCTGGGGGGGAGGTGCTGCAGTGTGGCCTCTGCCTTCACTCACCCATGCTGAGTATTAACAGTCTGATAAAATTCACTCCAGAGTGCGTTATTGCTGCTATGATATAATTAAAAAAAAAAATAATTAAAAAAAATAAAGGAGGGGCTCTGGGGAGGGGTGGACAGGACAACAGTTTATTGTTCTAAAGGAAAGCCCAGCCAAGATTAGAAGACAAAAATAAATTACTACAAATAAGCTTCCTTCTGATCACTCCCCTGCATGCACAGGAAATATCAAGCCTGGCACTTTGGGGTGGCCACCATGCTTGGTAGCATGAGCTATCTTCAAGGCAGCATCAAGGCTGTACTGCAGGCAAAACCCATCCCAAAGTCATCAGCACTGAGGGTGTGCTCAGTATCCCTGAGGTTTTTGCCTTGTGTCTTCTCCAGGAGCCGTTTCTGTCTGACATGGACCATGTTGGACATATCTAAAATGTTGGAAGTGCTACCAAGGGCTTTGAGCTGGTGGTTTTAGGACTCATCTACTGAAAGGTGTTGACTTTCTGCTTTAGGAGGTGCTGAGGACATGGAGACCATGCAGACCTGAGGTTAAGTTGCTTCTGGTCGTGGAGCAAAGGCCAACACCAGCTGAAGGACACATCTGGCAGTGGCAGTCTGTGTGGATGACTATGAAGGTGAGAACCCCCCTGCAGCACAAGAAGGACATTGGAGTTGTTGGAGTGAGTCTAGAGGAGACCATGGAACTGATCATAGGGTTGGGGCAGATCTGCTCTGAAGAGTGTCTGAGAGAGTTGGGGTTCTTCAGCCTGGAGAAAAGAAGGCTCTGGAGAGACATTAGAGCACTACAGGGAAGCTGAGGAGAGACTTCTGACAAGGGCATGGGGTGATAAGACAAAGGGAAATGGTTTAAAGTTGAAGGAGAGGATATTTAGATGAGATCTTAGGGAGAAATTCTTTGGTGTGAGGGTGCTGAGCCCCTGTCCCAGGTTGCCCAAAGACGCTGTGGCTGCCCCATCCCTGGCAGTGTCTCAGCCCAGGTTGGATGGGGCTTGGAGCAACCTGGGCTGTGGGAGGTGTCCCTGTCCATGGATGGAAGTTGGGACTATGATCCTTAAGGTCTCTTCCCATTCAAACCTTCCATGATTCCACAATAGGAAAAGCTTCTGAAGGGTCTTAAATTGTGCAGCAGTTTCTCCTGGATAAACTGGAGTTGCACACTCCTGGGCCCCTGTGCTTAAGAGGAGATGACTGAGATGACTAAATACAAGTTTGAGCTGGCTTTCTTAGAGGCAACTGAGGCAAACAAGCAATTCTTTGGTGAAATTCATCTTCTTCTCAAGCAAAAGCCTAGAAGAGGGAAGAAATTCTTTGCTGTGAGGGTGCTGAGCCCCTGTCCCAGGTTGCCCAAGGAAGCTGTGGCTGCCCCATCCCTGGCAGTGTCTCAGCCCAGGTTGGATGGGGCTTGGAGCAACCTGGGCTGTGGGAGGTGTCCCTGCCCATCCAGGGGGTTGGAACTGGAGGAGCTTTAAGGTTCCTACCATATTTCTATGATTCTATGATTTAAACAATTGTCCTGCTGCTGAGGACAAGGTGGGTGAGGTCAGAACTTCCAGCACCTGTTTTGGTTTATTATACTCCCCTCTTTTTGAGACATCTCAGCTCTCCAGGTGAAATCCATGTATTGGTCCAGAACACACTTTGGACTCAGCTCAAGATGAAGTGTCTCTGTAGCTAAAATAGCAACAGGATCAGTCTGAAGTTGCTAAATTTGAAGATGTGAGGACTTGACTCTCCAGGGCCCTTTTCCTGGCATTGCTTTCCAACCCTCTGTTCCTCCAGAATATTATTTCCATGAAAAAAAACTCACAGTGGGAAGGGAGACAGGAGCTTTTCCAATCCAGTCCACTCAGTTTTATGGCTCCTAAGGTACATGGCTGCAGACTGTTACTCATCTCAGAGCTGAGGACATGAATGAGCTTTCTGTTTGGAAAGCTCTCAGAGACGTGCTGAAGCTGGGTCTTATGCAGCCAGTAAAGGGAACCATCAGGGCAAAACATGCCTGAAAGGAGAAATTGAAAACAGCCTGGGAAGAAAATGTGTATACATGTGGCATGACATTTATTTATTATCCTGTGCTGCAGAGCTCTTGCCCAAGCAGAGTTGAAAGCTTAGAGAAAAGGGTGGATTTTTCTTAGCTCTACCAGGATTTAGACCCTCCAGCGAATGTATAAACAGGGAACATTTTCAAAGTCTTCTCCTACTAATGGTTATTCATAACTATTTTCAGGACCTGCTGTTCCATCTGACTGACAGCTCTGAAAAGAAAAAAAGATCCCAAGAATGGTCTGTCTACTTTTGTGATGGGCCTAACAGCTGGACAGAACACAAAGCCCATTTTCTGCTCCTGCCACAGCTGGTTTGACATCTGTGTAATGGAGGAGAAGCAATGGGGATTGATTGGGCTTGGGAAATTAAAGGTAATTGCCTTTGGTTCTCAGGGATCTGGGAAAGAGGGTGGTGGACCAGGTCTTTCTATAGGAGAAAAACCCCATTTCTGTGTTCCCATGGGCACAAATGAAATCCTTGGCAGCAATTTAGGGAAAACACACTGGTGCCTGACTGGAGAGAGGAACAGATGTAAGGAGACACTGACTGCCAGGACCTGGCATTCCCCACCCTTGGCTATGTGAAAGTCTCTGGGAAGATATTTTAAGTTGAGGTTGTTCAGCCTGGAGAAGAGAAGGCTCCAGGGAAACCTTAGAGCATCTTCCAGTGCCTCAAAGGGAGCAACAAGAAAGCTGGGAAGGGACTTTTCACAAGGGCATGGAGTGATGGGATAAGGGGTAATGACTTTAAACTGAAAAAGAGGAGATTTATATTAGATATCTGGAAGAATTCTTCACTATGAGGGTGGTGAGACACTGGAACAGGCTGCCCAGAGAAGCTGTGAGTCAGGGTTTAACACTGGCCTGGCGATTAAACCAAATAACAGATTTTTCTATTAATCCCCCTCTCCTCCCTGATAAGGAAAGGAGAGAGAATAGGAGATAAGGAAAGGGAGAGAGGCTTATGGGTTGGAAACTAAACTACACAACTTTAATGAAACAGGAATGATAAATAGGAAAAATTACTAAATATATACAAATATACAGGAAAAGATTGATCCCATGTTCCTCCCCCCTTTGCCCCAGTAACTCTTATGTCACCACCGAGGCTGCAGGGCAGCCCTGGGAAAGTCCAGGCTGGAATGGATCAGGAGCACAGGCAGAGGAATGGATGGGATCCTCCCAGGATGCCCAAGCAAACAGGGGACAGGCAAAGGAAGGGCAGGAAGGAGCAGAAAGGGGCAGGAAAGGGAGCAGAAAGGTGTTGACCCTCGTGATCCCTCAAATTTATACTGAGTATGACGTGTATGGGATGGAATACTCTGTTTGGTCAGTTCTGGCATCTCTCTTGTCCTGTTCCTCCCCAAAGGAGGGGTTCAGGTGGGACCTCTTTACTCCTTCTGCAGGGTAAAATGTTTTCCTCAGAGCTGAGCAGTGTCCTTGGCTCTGCACACCAGTCTCTGGCAGTAACTATAAACATCCAGTGGGATCAGTCCCAGGAGCAGACACTGCCTGAGAAACTTGCTGTTCATTTCAGCAAGTGCAGCTACTTACAAGAAACTGAGCTGAAAGCAAAAGTACAAACCAGAAAATCACCTTTATCCTGGCCCAAACCAGGACACTGTGGCTGCCCCATCCCTGGAAATATTCAAGGGCATGTTGGATGGGACTTAGAGCAACCTGGTCTAGTGCAAGGCCCATTGCATGGAGGTTCAAACTAGATGATCTTCCAGGTCCCTCCCAACCCAAACCACTCTATCATTCCATGATTTCCCTTCATCTTCCCCCATCACCTCTGTATGCTCATTCTTCACCACCTCAGAGGATGACTGCCTTTGGTAGCTGCTAACCAGAAATCTAAAATGAGGGAGAGATGCTCTTATCTCAGTGCAGTGGGGTGGGCTGAACAAAACTTGATGTCTCCTCCAGCCCTATATTTTTTGTGACACCATGAAAATACCTGGAGGTAGAAGATGTTCAAAATTTGGCCTTTCAGGGCAGCCCTGGGACACTTTGGAAAGTTCCCATGGGTTTTCTTTTCACTCTCTGTGAGCATTTCAGCTTTCCAAGTTGGTAGTTGAGCTATTTTTGAGTTTTTCAGGAGTTATTTAGAGCCAGGAGCTGAATTTTGCAAGCATAATATTTCCAGTTTGGAGAATGGGTTGGAAAAAAAAACCAACCCACAAAGCTGCATGATGTACCATGAAGTCTGGCCAAAGTGCTAAGGGCTTAGCTGCTCAGCTCTGGATAATCAGAGCCTCAACACAGTGATTCCAGGAGTCCCCTTGTGAAACAGGAGTCTCCTTCCAACAGTAGCATTCCTCACATATTTTTGTTTTTCCCAATGCTGGGAATATGAAGGGAGGATCTTCAGGTGACTCCTGTGGCATCACATCCAGTATTATCAGACTGCATCAAGCCTGTGAGCAGTGACTGTTTCGTGCCCTGATGTTCATCCATCTCTGTTCCACTCCACTCTTTTGTGGTTGATGCCTTCTAGTTTATTCCATGTGAAGTCTGTGCCCTTTCCTTCACCTGTTTCCTTATTTTTAGCAAGAAGTTCATGTAGGCACCTTGCTAGCCTTACATTTCCAGCTGAGGAAATTCTGCCATCACCAAAGCTTTAGGTTTGACTGGCAAGTGAGAGGAACCATCCTCATGTGATATGCCCAAAATGCCTTAAAAAAAAAAGCTTAGGTCAAGTTTTCTCAAAGTCCCCAAAGCCCCTTCACTTCTCTGTCCTCTTCCCATCCTCTCTCAGGATCTGCAGCTCCAAACGTTATCACCACAGAGAAGGGCAAAGTTGCTCTTTCTGGTGATCTAAAAAAGTCTCTGGATCCAGAATTTAAGTGCTCTCACTCATTGCCAGCTCTCAGGATGAGTGCTAGGACATGCCAAGCACATCTCAGGGTGACAGAACTGGAAAAAAATAAGGCAAGCATCTCTCAGCCTCTTTGTCTGCCTTTGGTTTTACCAAAAGCAATCAGAGGGCATCTTGCATTTACTGATTTGTTTATTTATACCAGGGCAAACAAAACCAAAAACCAACAACCCTGCTGAAAGGAGGGAGAATATTTGAAATTAATTTCACAGAGGTTTTCTTCTTTGCCCTTGACTCCACCCCAGGAGAATGCTTGGCTGAGATGATGTGAATGCAAGATTTTATGAGAAGTAAACCAGCATTACAGGAAAGGAAGCCACGAGTTGTTGTTAATGCCAACCAAACAAACCTGAGCACGAGGCAATATAAATATAATCTACATGATGGTTCACATATGTTTTCTCTCTATCTGCTATAAACTGCAACACCCCACTCAGGGTATAAAACAAAGCACCTTTTTCTGTTTATATCCTGCAAATGTTTGTGGGGTTTTTTTGGGTTGGGGTTTTTTTTGTAAAATTATTATTGCCAAATCAGATGTGCTCATGTGGCTTTCAGCAGATATTTCAATGACCCAATCAAACCTTCCAGGTTGTCAGACCTAATCCATCAGCCCCATGAATTGTGCTTGAGGTTTCAGATTAGCAGAGTTTTTTCTCTGGCTTTCTCCAAGCAAGGTACAGATATGAAGTAATACAGCCATGGCTTAAGAAGGAATGTCCTTTGGCCTATGTCTTCGTGCTGAAATGCCTCCAATCTGATGTTCAAACCTCTGGCATTTGTGCCTTGGAGATCCGTGTGCTCCATGCTGTGCTCCTCATCAAACAGATTTTCAGATGGGACTTCACAGGATGTCTGAAAATGGAAAAGATGCATTCAGCTCCATCCAGCTGTCTGGCCACAAGTGTCTCAAGTGACTCAGGACCATGTTCCTGCCCAGGCTGTGACTGTGGAGGTGATGGAGCTGGGAGCAGAAGTGATGCTCTCTTAATGCTTTGCTTGAGTCAAGCTCTGGATGGCCAAAAGCCTTCAGTCAGGAGGTCCAGCCATGCCTGTGTGCTGCCTGCCCTTCCCAAGGCAAAATAGAAAAGATTTGGCTCACAGCAGCCTGAAATTAAGCTTTTCACTTCTTAATTCAACCCCTAGGCAGGCAGTTACTGCATCCCAGCTGAACCCGTGATAATTATTTCTGTAAAGATGCTTTGCCATCATTTGAAGCTATTGTCTGGCCACCAGGTCTGTTGCCCAAAACTGAACTTTCTAAACATCCCATACTCTGCTGGGGCCAGATTTTCTCCCATCAGTCTTAGTACATCAAATCTGCAAAGTAATTGAATTTCCATAAGAACTTGGAGTTATTTCTCATCAGCTGCAGTACAGCAAAGTCAACCCAGCATGATGCTCCTGGGGTTTTTGGAGATGCCAGTTTTACCTCTTCTGAGTTAGGAGATAAAATCAGTGTATGGAACAAGTTTGAGCATTAAAATATGTTATGGGTGTAGGAAATGTAGGACATGTCCTGAAGGAAAAAATGTCATCTCATTGTGGAGATTTGTCTCAACTAACTTTAATAATGAGATTAATCTCAAATGACTGCAAGTGTTTCCAGTTCATCCCTCAGTTGAGCATTCAAGATTTTAGGACAGTAAAAGGGAGAGATCTAGTAAGTACTGAGAATGAAGAGCAGTGATCAATTAAGTAAATAAATTAACTAATAAATAATAGGTATCAAATCTCTATCTGCTTTTCTGCATTGCCCCCTGAAACACCTTTGGCACCGCTGACCAAATTTTATGCCATTGGCTTGAGAGGAAATGTAGATTTCTATATCAGATGAAAACATGCATTTTGTAAACATAAAATACATTACATAAATCCCACCCTATATGTTTATGTTGCAAGTAATTAGCTGTTTGGACTCTTTGCAGTCAACGGAGGAAGAGGGAATGGCAGCATATGATTCATCTTATCTCAAGTAAGAATTTAAAAGAGATTAAATGACCCCTGTGCTACACGTGGCCATTTCTTCCCTTTGACTAAAATGAGAGCTCAGGGTGTCCAGCTGGGATGGAAACATCTACCCTGCAGACATCCAAACATGGGTGAGATGAATCCCACCCAATTTACCTCCTCGAGACTTGGATGATTTTTCTTTTTTTTACTACATTTCACTCTTTTGCATTCCTTCCTGAAAACTGCCATGTTACCAACATGCCTTGGCTACTTCCCTCCTCTCCAGCTGAATTAAAAAAAAAAATCAGCAACCCAAGTCTTAAAGCACTTCAGGATGTATAATGCAGGATGAATTTAAGGTATTGGATGACAACTCCAGGAGCCACCTTTGTGGGACTTGACAGATCTTTCTGTCTTTCAACATCTACATTTCTTGGATTGTCTCCTCACCCTCATGATCCAAAAGAGTTTTCCAGCTCCCTTCACTCATTCTTTGGCACTGGAGGAGACTCATGAAGCAATGTGAAAAAAAGGCATTTCTGTGGGAGCATCTGTGAGGGTGGGGTGGGGGGATGTGAGTGTTTTTATGTGAAATATTTAATAAGCCACTGAAAGGCACTGTACATGAAGGCTCTTTGCATGCTGGATTTGATTTCTTTTGAGTTGTTTGGGCTTGGCAGTAATGATTACAGAAATCTTTGCTTTCAGCTTGGAGGAGAAGTGTGAACAGAAAGGAAGGAAAATGAGCCTTTGTCATCATAAGAAAATGAAGTATTTTTATATGACATTATGGCACCAGTTTTTGTCAAAAATGACCTGTAGTCATTTTTTTTTTTTTTTTTTTCCATAATATTTTTTTTTTTTTTTTTTTAGTCCTTTTTAAGCACCAAGCCTGAATTTCTGAAATAGTATGGAAACTGAAGTCCTAAAACTGTGTGGATGGGTGAGGTAAGGTTTTTGATGCTGTGCATGGTGGAGATGCTGGAGATGCAGGAGGGAGAGGAGGTGTTTGAGTTTCAGGCTTCTGTTGGCACAAATACAAATGGATGTAAATTGGGCCATGGCTACTTCTGAAAGTGGAAAAATGAGCAGCAGGCTTTGAAGCATCAGAGGAATTCAGTTCTGGAAAAGCCTTTTAGTAGCATTAAAGGTGTGAATGGGAACATATGGCAGAGTACCTGTGACAGCAAAAATTTGATCAGATGACTCGAGCTCCCTCTGACTCTGTAGTCTTCTTTCAATCATTGAATTATAGTGTCATGATTTTCCTTTCCTCCTGGCTCCTCCATTAGCAATTCCAATGGGACTCTCTGAGACATAATGCTGGGACCTCAGTTCTTTCCCTTTGCTAAAGGTTTGAAGTTTTTTGAGGTCTGAAGTTGTAGACCCATACTATTTCCTCAGCACTAGAAGGCAGAAAATGTCTGTTGTGGTCCTGTAGAGAGCATCTACAGCCCCACTAAGCTTGTGACCACCATTTTTGCTCATCAGTGAGCAAGGGTTGTTCTGGAACCATGACCATCTGTATACTGGATACCTATGGTTATGGAACTTCATGGTTCTGAAGGTGGTCTAGAGATGCTCTTCAGAAAACAAGATAGACACTTTCAAGTTCAGGCAGGCTTCCCAAAAAATCACCATATGTTTACCCACCCTGTTATAGGAGGAGTCCAAGCTTTGTGCTCACCCCAAGGGCAATTTGTGAAACTACAAATAAAACTTAAAGGCATCTTAAAGCATTACTTGACTTGTCTTTCTGGGCCAAGAAATGATCAGCCATAACTGTGCCATTTCCAGCAGACAGTTACCTTAATTTTCTACTAAAAGAGATGGTGCTTAATAAACTGCAGTGTTGGAGACTACAAAGGCCTCAGACAGCTCATTCCAGACTCCTTCTCTCTGCTAACAAGTTTTTTCATAATGTTTAAACTGAGTTGTCCTTGTTGCAAAGCAACCTCATGATTTCTTGCTGTGTCTACTCGGTATCTTGACTATGCGAGGGTAAAGAGATGTTCTCTCATCTCCAAAAAAAAAACAAAAAAGCCTTTGTTGCTTTATTTGGGGCAGAGTAGGACATAATATAGATCCTGGGCCAAGATTGACAAGTCATTATGAGCAACCTTTAATATTCAGGGATAAAATTACAGTTGTGTGAATGGGAGAGCAGAGTGTCAGTGTAGGGCACCATGGATTAGACTGGGATGAATTAATGCTATAGATGGGCTCTTCTTCTTGTCCTCTGAAGATGACACAGTTTGTGCTGTTGATAGACTCAGCAGCCCATGGTGGATTTTTTCCCTGGAATTGCTTTCTTTAGTCCTTTTTTTTCTTAGTTAGGAGGAGTCTGGACACTCACTTTTGAAGGCTCATTTGGTCAGTGGTCATTACAGAGGTTCTGAGGCTTTTAGGTCACACCAGGGAGAGATGGTTCATGAAAGGGATCCCTTGTCTTTCCTGGTCTGAGGTATTTGTGAAGGCTGAGCCTCACCCAGACAGGACTTAAATAAATTTTAAAGCAGTACTATAAATTTGTCTGCTCTCAGATCAATAATTTGAATATGTCAAAAAACCTCATGGAGGGAAAAAAGCCCCCTTGGGTGGGTGCTTGTGCAGAATTTGTGTCCCAGGTTCTTCATGAATGAGATGGAGACTGGTGGCAGTCCTGGGATTCCCTCCTACTCGGACAGGACCTTTTTCATACACTTGTTTCCAAGGAAGAAGACTTCAAAACCACCCTGCTTCACCTTCAGAGAGGGACCAGAATTCTGTAGCAACCACCTGGCCAGACTTTGCTCTGCAGCCATCCTCAGGGTTTTACCAAAACTGTGGATAGGGCAAATGTAAATGTGTAGATGCTGAACCCCAGACTTTGGCCTCAGTGAACCAGGCACAACATCAGGAATATGCTGGGGCTTCGTACTCCTGGGGCTCACCTGTCTCCTCACCCCCACCTTTTCCCCAGGAAAGCAGCAGGAAGCAGGGTCTTATTCCCAGTGCTTTTCTTCCTGTTCCTTCTTTCTCATCTTGTTTTGGAGCTTGGGACAGTGCCACTCCTCACTCTGATAACCTGGTGGTGTGTGTCCTCAATCCAGCCCAAAGATGCCAGATTAAAGCTGCTCAGATTAAATCATAGCATGATGAAGATGACAAACCCAGACTCTTACCTGGTTTAAATGCATACTTCTCTTCTATGATTCTATGATTCTCCTGGTTTCCCAGAAAGTACCCTCAACGAATGAAAGATAAGCCCAAAAGTCGACACTGGAAGCTCACAGAGGAATTTTTGGATGGAGCACAAACAATCTGGTTCACATCAGCCCTTTAGCTTATTCATCCTCCTATCAACAACCAGATGTTCACTGCACAAAGTCTGGTGAGTGACTCTGTCTTCCTGGCTTCCAGGAGCTGCTGTCTGTTTGTCCTGGGGAAGTGAGTGAAGTGTTGTAGGTCAACGGGGAGGCAACTAGAGTAATGGTCCTTCCAGGGACCCTTTGCAAAAGCTATCTTGGCAGGTATCTCATGTGCTGCATCTATCATGCATCCCTGAAGAGTTCAGCTGCAGTCCAGAAGGGCCATGTCCATGTGGGAGAAGGGGGGTTTCAAGCTCCAGGGCAATCTAATTGATGAGTGGATTTTTCAAAGAGATTGAAGAGAGCCTGGCCATGACTCTCAAGCCAGTAAAGAAGTTTCAGGCTCAGGAGAATGGCCTAGAGATTTGGGACTCAGCCCCAAGCTACCTGAGATAGAAGATAAGAAAGTTCAATAGGGAACAAGTTGTGCCAGATGGACTTGGGGTTGGAAAGCTGTCTGAAGCTTGTTTCATGGACCCAAACAGCTGTAGCTATTGAATTCTTCAGTGTGGACCCAGGAAGCCTACAGCATGTGGGCTGTGGAAATGGGATACTGCTAGAAAACATATGTCCCATGGCCAACCCTTTGGGTTGAGAAGCTGGCCAGACAACATTTAGAAGCAGATTCCTTTATGTAATTTAAATTTAATTATTATTTTTCCCTCCTAAAAGCTCCGAGGGTCCTGTCTGATCACTTACCTCCAACTGTCTTCTGCCCTTGTCTTATCCCAATCACTGTCTTCTACATTCAGGGCCTGTACTTCCCTGTCTTTACTTTCCCAGTACACAGCACCACTCTCCCCAGACCTAACCTACGTTGTTGGATACAGGATGGATGTTTTTCCATGCTTTTATCTCAGAGTTCATGGGAAGACATCAGGGATTCACTGCACAATGGCTGCTCTGGGGTAGTTTGATGAGTGCATGGGTTCCCTGGGCCGTGAACCTCCAAGTTGTTGCTCTAACTCTTTATACTTGAGGCCACTACTGTGTTTGGTGGCCATGCACAATTCCAGGAAGGTAGAACAGTCCAAGACCTATTGAGGAGTTGTGGTTTTTTTTTCTGGGATCAGTTGCTGAAGAGGTTTTGAGTAGAGAGATGCTAAGGATGCTAAGGCGCCCACAGTCTCTCCAGGGCTGGCCCACAGGTCAGAGTGGTTCAGAAGCTGAGGCTTTGGTCTTTCTCAGACAAATTTGATGTCTAGGAGGGAGCTGGACTGAGAGCTTAGTGTATTAGTGGCCTCCATCCACCCCTTTCAGTGCTGGAGAACAACCTGTTTCATTTCTGAAATGGCTTTTTCTCTCCCTGGCTCAACAAGCACATTCCCTTGCAGAGAGAGAGGAATGTCCCTGGGGATTGTGGTTTTTGAGAAACGTGTCTGAAGGGCCCAAGTGAACATGTGGGGAGACCATAGCCCTGTACCACTCATCTGCTTGCCTCTCACACTCAGTATATTTGTGTTGGATATGGGCCCTTGCACCAGGAAGCCCAAACCTGCTTCTGAAGAACTGCTGGACTATAAGCTGGTTAACATATACCAGAGGGATGAATCCCATAGGAGGAGAAAAGCTTTTCCAGTCAGGTCCTGAGATGCTACTGCTGACATCATTGAGGTTTTAATGGTACAGGCTGTGGTTTTGTTTATTTGTTTTTGCACTGGAGATTGGAGAGTGCAGAAAGAGCTGCAAACAGACAGTGTGCTAGGTAGGTGTTAACAAGCTTTCTGCACTCTATCCAGATGCCTTAGTCTTGTCCCAGAGTGGTCATTCCTTCTACCTGACCTCTGGGACTCTAGGAATGCAGAACAGCCTACCTGCTTCTAACAAGCTCCTCAAATAGGGACTCACAAAATAAAGTGCAGAAATAACATTCTTAGGGAGAGAGGAGGTAAACATTTATCTCAGTGACTTTTTTTGAGAGCACTGGATCATAGAATCATAGAATCCTAGGGGTTGGAAGGGACCTCGAAAGATCATCTAGTCCAACCCCCCCTGCCAGAGCAGGGCCACCTAGAGCACATCACACAGGAACATGTCCAGGCGGGTTTTGAATGTCTCCAGTGAAGGAGACTCCACAACCCCCCTGGGCAGCCTGTTCCAGGGCTCTGTCACCCTTACAGTAAAAAAATTTTTTCGAATATTCAATTTGAACCTCCTATGCTCCAATTTATACCCATTACCCCTTGTCCTATCGCTGGTCACCACTGAGAAAAGCCTAACTCCATCTCCCTGACACTCACCCCTTACATATTTGAAAACATTGATGAGGTCACCCCTCAGTCTCCTTTTCTCCAAACTAAAGAGACCCAGCTCCCTCAGCCTTTCCTCATAAGGGAGATGTTCCACTCCCTTAATCATCTTAGTAGCTCTGCGCTGGACTCTTTCAAGCAGTTCCCTGTCCTTCTTGAACTGAGGGGCCCAGAACTGGACACAATACTCCAGGTGTGGCCTCACCAATGCAGAATAGAGGGGGAGGAGAACCTCTCTTGACCTACTAACCACACCCTTTCTAATGCACCCCAAGATGCCATTGGCCTTCTTGGCCACAAGGGCACATTGCTGGCTCATGGTCATCTTCTTGTCTACCAGGACCCCCAGGTCTCTTTCACCTACACTGCTCTCCAGCAATGATGGCTCATGTCAGGATCCATGTCTGGATACAGGATACAGATCAGATACAGGATCTTAATGCTATTGTAGGAAATCTGAGAGTCCAAGAGGACTGGCCAAAGGCAGATCTTGAGGATTTCCACCATGGACTTTTCAACTTCCCTTCCACACCTCTGCAGATCTAAGACTTATCTTCCCTTGCGTCAGTATGAAGGCATTTCCAGAGTCCCATTTATCCAACTCTTGAAGCCTAGAAGAACTAGAAACCCTACTAGAAACTAAACTACCTTTAGCTCTAGTGTCCTTGACTCTACAGATGTCATGTTGTAGCTCAGCTCCAGAGATGGAAATGAAGCTGCTTGTCTCAGTCAGACCATATGGCTGCATCACCTAAAAGCAAATTCCTTTCACAATAAAGACACTGATGATACTGAGCAGTTTGTGCTTCAGGTCTGCCCAGGAGCAGAATAGCTGGAAACCCTATTTCTCAAGTGATGTTGGCAGGAAAGCAAAAAACTCAAAGAAATCCTCAAAGCACAGAGGGATGAGTAGAAGGAACCATAGTGCAGAAAGAGGCAGGTGAAGCAGGTGTTGCCCTGAGAAGTTACACCCCTGAACACACCATCCCTGCTCCTTCCTACCCTGGGGCACATGGTGCATGTGCTAATGGTCATCACCACCATTGCCTCTTTTCACTCCCCCCCCCCTGGAAACTGGGAACACTTCTGGAAAAAAAGTCAGTCTGCTGGCTCAAGCTGGAGGATAGGTCTGAAAGGCAAGATGTTGCAAGGCTGAAATGAGGAGGAGACATCACTGGAAGAGAAGATGGGCCATGATACTGGACAGCTTGGAAATCAGGGTGTTCCTTAGTTTTCTTCCTTCCCCCAGTCTTGGAAGGCAAGGATTTAATGTGCACTTCATCAGGGCTTGCCTGCAGTTGCAGTTGAGGCTGAAGAACTCTGAGAAAAGCAAGCAGGATGATCAAAGGATGAGTGTACATCCTGGGTGGGCTGTATCTGTCAGCCCTGCAGCCATATGGGAATATATCTGCAGGTAGGAGAAGCTGTGTGTCCATGCAGTGCCTACCACAGTGAGTCCCTAATTCTTCCTTGCACCTTTAATCACTGCTGCAATGCCATTATTGGTGATTTAAGGGGCAATCTCTCAAGGTTATCTTGTCTGAGCCTCTTGCCCAGACATGTTGGGTTTTAACCTCACAGTCTCCACAGCCTGCAATAGGAAGTGGAGATTCAGTTACTTAGAGGCTCACGTGTCCCAGCTGAGGTCATTCAGTATCTTGAGAGTCCCAGTAGCTCTCTAATCCATCAGAGACTTCCTGGACATCTTCTTTTTGTCACTGTTTCAGAGTCAATTATTATAATTTTAATTTCTGATTCTTTTATTGTGTGAGTATTAACAAAAGTTGTGCTAAAATCAATGGAGAAGCGTCAGTGTAAAAGGAGAAATTCACACTCAGGTACAAGACTGTTTGGAAAAAAAAAACCAAAACCTGATCCATTGCTTGTGCTCACAGAACAGTGATGAACAAGGTTGTTGCTGTTACAGAATTACAGAATTAACTTGGTTGGAAAAAACCTTCAAGATCATCAAGTCCAACCATTAACCTAACACTAACAAGACCTTAACTAAGCCATACCCTTAAGGACTATATCTATACAACTCTTAAATCCCTCCATGGATGGTGACTCCACTACTGCCCTGGGCAACCTGTTCCAATGCCTGATAATATTTTTGGTGAAGAAATTCTTCCTAACATCCAATCTAAACCTTCCTTGGTGCAACTTGAGCTCGATATCTCTTGGAACTTAATTGAACAAACTGACATCCACCTCTTTATAACATCTTTTCAGGGAGTTGTAGAGAATGATCAGGTCTCCTCTCAGCCTTCTCTTCTCCAGGCTGAACAACCCCAGCTCCTTCAGCTCCTCCTCATAAGCCTTGTCCCTCATAACCCTTCATCAGCTTTGTTGACCTTCTCTGGACACACTCAATGTCCCTTCTGTAGTCAGGGGCCCAAAATTGAACACTGTTCATGAGCTGTGTCCTCAAGAATTCTGAGTACATCACCTCCTGTTGTGAAGCAGTGTAGCTCCAAAGATTACATCAATTTCCACTGGCTGGGAATCTCCTCCTCAGTCTCCCACACCCTGTTGCTTAGGTGTTGTGGAGTCCTATTCTACGCTCCCTGGGGTATCTTGGAAGTCTGCTCCAGAATTTGCTCCCTGATTAATTGGAAACTTCTAGGGTGGGATTCAGATATATAGAAATAAACGGGTAAGTCTCACTTGTAGCTTCTGGTACCAAAGGACAGAAGCAAGCAGATCCACAAGGCAACTGTCCTGTGCCTAATTACCATCCTGATGGTAATGATGACCAGATGGAAATGGTCACCCCATAGTTGGGTTCCCTTCTCTCTGATGCAGATGTCTACAAAAACACCTAAATACAGCAGGAAAAAACCCTGCCATTAATTTCTACCCCAAACTTGCTCAGGTCTATGCAATATCTGATTTTTGTTTGTTTGTTTTTTGTTTGTTTGTTTTTTGTTTTTTTTGTGTTTGTGTTTTTTTTTTTCTCCAACATTTCCTTCAGCTGGAGAGCTCTTCCTGCTTTCTTGATGTTTCTTCCCTGAGGTAAACTGCCAGGAACACTCCATCACGATGCTGGAACATCAATGGCAAAGTTTCAGCTTGTGCCAACTGGGATACTCTCAGGCAACCCTCAGGATGTTCCTGGAGTCAGGATGGAACGTGGACTTTGCAGTCAGCAAAATGGGTAGAACCACCCTGAGAATGGTTAATTCCTTCCTGATGGACCTCAGTGTCAGAGAACCATCTAATGGTTGTTTAATTTACTAGTATGGGTGTAGTTTATGAATCTGCTTGGTTTCCTCTGCTGAACAAACCCAGCTCTTTAGCTGCTTTCCATGAGATGCACTCTCTGGTCCCCTTTCATCTCTTTGACTTGGAACCCATCTTGCTCAAACAGGAGTGAGCAGAACTTTGCAGCAGTTCAGATGATGGCTCAATTGCTCTCTGTGCAATGATATGAAGACTTGGCAGAATCACAGAATGGTTTGGGTTGACCTTAAAGTTCCAACCCTCCTGCCATGGGCAGGGACATCTTCCACTAAACCAGGTTGTTTAGTCAACTTGGCTTTCAACACTTCAGTGACAGGGCAGTCAGGTTCTCTGAGCCACTTCTCTGTGTCTACTGGAAGCATCTCAGCTGAGATCCAACTCCAGTCATTCTTTTAAGGCCACTGTGCTCAGAAAGACTGATTCAGGTCCAACCTAGTTGGATTCAGGTCCATTAATTTGGATTCAGGTCCATTCAGGCCACTGTGCTCAGAAAGACTGATTCAGGTCCAACCTAGTTGGATTCAGGTCCATTAATTTATGTCCTGCCAATGATCTTCCACTTTACTGCCTAAGTGCAGTGTCATATTCTTCTTTACTGTTAAAATTTGCCCTTTTCTCTCACTCAGCCTTCCTCCAAGCTCATCCAGCTCTTCCTGTATCATATTCTTCCCCTCCTCTGCAATAGCAATGCAGTTGCTCAGCAGACCTCATGGCCAGGCACCTCCTCTTTTTCTGCCAAATTCATTAAGGAAAACATTTAATAAGATTGGTCCCAGGACTGATTATTAAAGAACACGATGGAGTTTCTCTGCATTTACTCAGAAGTAACAGACAGCAAATGTTGGCCCCAGATGGTATTTTGTTCAAAACAAAATAATGACTTCCATCTGTCTCATCACTTTCCTAACCAAAGTCTGTGGAGCAGTTGCTGGTGGTCTGTGCAGTGCTGGCTCTTTGCAAAGTGCTGGCTCTTCCTTGTTATTTCCAGCTGCTAAATTCTACTAAATTAAGCTAAAGCTTAGGGTAAATGTTTTCCTAATATTATTTTCACGTGTAAGTAACTGGGGGAGTTGCTGGTGGGATCGTGTGTGACTGGAAGGGGAGCTCACCTGTGAGAGGATTCCTGAACTGGGATCCACTCCCTGCAAGCTAAGACCTTGGGAAGTTCTTATCTTTATGTCAATAAAGAGTTGTAGAGTTGTATCATTTATGTCATAGCATCACTAAATAGTCCTAAGCAGGGATATGACTACAAATAGGTTGATGTAAACTCTTCATCAGAACTTACAATACCAGTTTTGACAACCACCTGACAGAACACAAGGCATGAAGCTGAGTTTAGTGCAAAGAACCAAGCAGATGAAGTCCTATCTTTTGTTTCTTTGACTGGAAGGTTGTGCTAGCATCATTTCAAGCCTTTTTCCATGTAATCCTGACTTCCCCAGAGGATTTCCCATCCACATGGGGTTTAGTCATCAGTGATGCTTGGACACCTTTGTATGTCCCTTTATAGTAGTGGGAGGATCAAGTTATAGACAGTTTCTTCCTTAATGACTTACTACTTAATGAGCTAATAATCTTATTGATGCAGCTGCTGAAGTCCCAGGTAGAAGAGCCAACATGGTCACTCTGAACTTGAAAGAAATAATTGACTAATAAGTGACTAAACCCCACTGAGCTCCTTCTGCCATTACCAGATAGTAGGGCAAATGCCCTGGACTTCTGGAAAAAAAGAAGATTAAAAAATTATTTCCAAGAATACAGATCCAACAAGATCCCCTGGACCATTTCCTTTCTGATTAGACCCTGACAAGTTTATCATTCCTTTCTCTTGGACTGAGCCCAGATGAGGCCATGAAGATGATCAGAGGGCTGGAACACCTCTCCTATGAAGATAGTTGGGGAGAATTGGGGTTGTTCAGTCTGCATAACAGGAGTCTCCACCCCACAAGATCTTAAAGCACCTTCCAGACCCTAAAGGGGCTACAGGAAAGCTGGGGAAGGACTTTTGACAAGGGCATGGAGTGATGGGATGAGGGGGGACATCGTTAAGCTGAAAGAGGTGAGATTTAGGTTAGATATGGGAAGAAATTCTTTGGTGTGAGGGTGCTGAGCCCCTGGCCCAGGTTGCCCAAGGAAGCTGTGGCTGCCCCATCCCTGGCAGTGTCTCAGCCCAGGTTGGATGGGGCTTGGAGCAACCTGGGCTGTGGGAGGTGTCCCTGCCCGTGGATGGATGTTGGGACTATGATCGTTAAGGTCCCTTCCCATTCAAACCTTCCATGATTCCACAAGAGGAAAAGCTTCTGTGAAGGGTCTTAAACTGTGCAGCAGTTTCTCCTGGATAAACTGGAGTTGCACACTTCTGGGCCCCTGTGCTTAAGAGGAGATGACTGAGATGACTGAATACAAGTTTGAGCTGGTTTTCTTAGAGGCAACTGAGGCAAACAAGCAATTCTTTGGTGAAATTCATCTTCTCCTCAAGCAAAAGCCTAAAAGAGGCCAGAGAATTCATGGGCAACTGGTCTTCATAGCACTCACACCAGAGTAGTCTTTAAGGACTGACCCAATTATTTTACATTATAGTAAAATATACATATTTTACATAATAAATAATAAAAAATAACAATAAAAATTAAAAATAATATACATTATTTTACAGTACAGTAAAGTACAGTATAGTATATCAATAAGTAACTGAAGTTTGGTGGGATGAACCCAAGTTTACATGTCCATGAGCGTTTGAACAGGGTTTGTTTTGTAATCACCATGCAGAAAGCTGGCCAGAAGAGTGACAAAATGAGCTGCTCTGTCACTCTGCAGTTCACGACAGTTTTTTAGAATGCATGGCAGAATATCTACTACATGTTACCAATCAGGCTGCTGCAACATCATCTCCAAATCCTGCTGGTCCCCTGACCAACTTCTTCCCCTCCAGATCAGCCTTGGTGGATCTGTGTGAAATCAATCAGGAAAGACTAAAAATTCAGTGGGATATCTATGTTCAATCAGCACATCACTTTGCCTTGGTATAATTTGCCATCTCAAAGCTTCTAGAAGCTTTTTCCTAACTCAAGTTGCAGTGATTGCACTGGAGGACACTCATGATCTCTGACAAAGGGAGACCTTATGGTTCTCTACAACTACCTGAAAGTTGTTGTAGTGGAGAGGAGAGACAGGGTCTTCTCACAGGTAACAAGAGGAAATGGCTTCAAGTTGTACCAGGAGAGGTTTAGGTTGGATGTCAGAAGAAATTTCTTCATGGAAAGGGTTGAGAGACACTGGAGCAGGCTGCCCAGGGAAGTGGATGAATAACTATCCCTGGAGGTGTTTAAAAAGACATCCAGAGGTGGTGGTTAGGGCCATGATTTAATGGTGTACTTGACAGTGGTGGGTTAATGGTTGGACCTGGAGGCGTGGGTAGCAGCCAGACAGAAAGGGACCTGGGGGTTTGGATTGGGCCCAGGTGGCCAAGAAGGCCAATGGCATCCTGGCCTGGATCAGGAACAGCGTGGCCAGCAGGTCCAGGGAGGTGATTCTGCCCCTGTACTCAGCCCTGGTGAGGCCACACCTCGAGTCCTGTGTCCAGTTCTGGGCCCCTCAGGTCAGGAAGGAGATTGAGGTCCTGGAGCAGGTCCAAAGGAGGGCAACCAGGCTGGTGAAGGGACTGGAGCACAGATCCTATGAGGAGAGGCTGAGGGAGCTGGGGCTGTTCAGCCTGGAGAAGAGGAGGCTCAGGGGAGACCTCATCACTCTCTACAACTCCCTGAAAGGAGGTTGGAGCCAGGGGGGGGTTGGTCTCTTTTCCCAGGCACCTCTCAGCAAGACAAGAGGACACGGTCTCAAGTTGTGCCAGGGGAGGTTTAGGTTGGATATTAGAAAGAATTTCTTTATGGAGAGGGTGATCAGGCATTGGAATGGGCTGCCCAGGGAAGTGGTGGATTCTCCATCCCTGGAGATATTTAAAAAGAGACTGGATGTGGCACTCAGTGCCATGGGCTGGGAACCATGGGGGGAGTGGATCAAGGGTTGGACTTGATGATCTCTGAGGTCCCTTCCAACCCAGACAATTCTATGATTCTATGATCTTAGAAGTCTTTTCCAAACAAAATGATTCTATAGTTCTAAGGGGTAAGGCCCAGAAGAATGGCATGAGAAAAAGAAAGGTCAGGAAGATTAAAACTTCAAAATTAATGAGAAGACAGATTCAGCAAATATTCTCTATCCCAAAGTTTTTTTGTTTTTTTTACCCTGGACAGCTGGAACAGAGTGACAGAACTGTTACCACTGGATCTGAATTGATGGAAGATCTGTCTCACAGGTTCAGGGGCAGCAAAGGACTTTCTGCTCCAGGAAAAGGAGGTCAGCTGCCATGGAGAGATTTGGACAGGACCACCTGAATGCAAACTGGTTCTGGGATATGTCTTTCACTGTTGTCCTCAATCACCAGTCACCTGTCCTTAGTCACCTTCAGGCTATCAAATTTCTGGAACCTCAGCATCACTCTAGGAAATGATTCCATGGTTAACCTTGAGTCAGCAATACCTGGGAGCAGTTAGCAAGTGAAAACACAATCCTGGAGCACCTGTTTTGCCTCTTTGCAGTGCAGGTTGGTTTCAGTGGAGTCTTTTGGGTACAGCTAAATGTCTGAGCTAAGTGTGCTAAATGCCTGCACACTCTCCAGTTAGTAAAATCTCACCTTGAGAGCCTTTCTCTGTCTTTATCACAGAAAGTAAAACACATTCAGTTTGGAGGATGAGGGGTCTACCCTAGAAATAAGTGGGGTTTGTTGTTGTCCTTGATCAGGCCTGAAACTGCAAACCTAAGGAGTCAGTGGAAATGCTCCTCTTGATTTCAGCTTCAGGTCAGGAATCTCTTGGACAGGTGTCTGGCCCAGAGGAAAGAAAACTGCAGCAAGAGGCACGTGGGGTTTGTCCTGCAGATACAAACTGGATCTGCAGAGCTTCTAGGCTGAGTAATTGTTGTTAAGTCAACTGTGAGCTAAAAACCTGCCCAGTTAGAGTGAAACCAAACCTGAAAAAATAATTCCCATTGCATATATCAGCTTGGGGTTGGCAATATGTTCCTGGAGCCATGTGGCTTCTAGGGAGCATCAGCTGGCTAGCTAAACATAGCTCTCTGCATGAAACTGTGAAAGATGAGGGCTTCTAAGCAGAGGTGTTGGTGCATTCCACCAGCTCTCCATGAGCTATTAAACACTCTTTTATGGTCTTTCCCTTGTTTGCTATTTCACCACCAAGAGAAGAGTTGGTTAACCACATGGGGCAGATGGGATGAGCAGAACTGGGGGAGTTGTACCACTGTCCTCCATAGCTAAACCATGGAGATGAGCTTCTCCAGAGAAGTTTTGAGACTTTTTAAGACTGTCTCTTGTTTTACAAATACCAACCAAGTTCAAAAGAGCTGGATGTCATCCACATTCCCACTCATTCTCTGGATGTGTTTGAAGCTTGTTTTCCTTGCTTAATTTCCACGAGCCAAATTGTTTGCACTGAACTGGCTAAAGATGAATCCCAGAGCTCTGGCTTTGTTTTGACATCTGTGTTAGCAGCTTGGTGGTGCTTTGGCTTAGCACTTTGTGCCTATGGATTTCACTCTGCCTGTATCTTTTCATTGTTCTTGCATTTTTTTATTTTTCAGGCCACTAGAGCTACATGAAAAGACTCATAACTTCATGGACCAGGTTGCCACTAATTTACACTTTGCCACGACAGAGTTCATGATACACCATGATCAGCAGAAGACATGGAATCCCCAACACTGATACGTGGGAAGCAGAGTATTCCCACTGTCTGTGCACAAGACAGTTTGTTTGAGAGAACATGGAATGATTTGGGTTGGAAGGGACCTTAAAGATCATCCAGTTCCAACCCCCCTGCACAGGCAGGGACACCTTCCCCTAGGTGGGGCAGCTTTCTACAGGAGTCATCTGCAACATGATTTTTCCTTGACACAACAGGGTTCCCACATTTTCTGCAAGTCATGGAATCATAGAATTGACTATTTTGAGTTGGGAGGGACATTTAAAGCTCATCTAGTCCAACCTTCTTGCAGTAGAGCAGGGACATCATCAACTAGACCAGGTTGTCCTGTCCAACCTGGCCTTGAATGTTTTCAAGGATGGGACAATATACCAGTATATACCAGTTGCCAAAATAGAGGTAAACAGGATCTGATGATGTTGAGGTTTATTAAAACTACAATGGGTTGATTAACCTCTATCAGAGCTCTTCTGAGACAAAGGAAGGAAGACAAAAAGGTAGTTATTAGAGGTAATGCTCCAAAATCAAAGCTCTGACATAAAGCTGGGTGCCTGACTTCTACACAAACTGACTTAGGGAGCAAAATTAATCTCACCTAACATAGGCATCTACATGAAAGAGGCCTCCAGCAAGCTGGTCACCCCAGGCACCCTTTATAGTCAGTGAAGAGAAACAGAGCATGGTTCTGACCTAATAGAAATGTCTGCATGAGGCTGAGATGGATTGCACCTCAGAAGTGCCTTTTTTCCTCTCTTGACTCTAATGTCTGGGGAGC
Organism: Florisuga fusca; assembly: GCA_038090715.1. NCBI lineage: Eukaryota > Metazoa > Chordata > Aves > Apodiformes > Trochilidae > Florisuga > Florisuga fusca. Next base: position 883,690 of record JAAWXA010000007.1, read on the forward strand.
AGAGGGTGTGCAGCTCAGATGGAGATGTCTGCAGGCGTGGGGCTGGAAAGCCAAGTAAGATGGATTTCACCATGATGAATTCCCCTGGGGTGACAGTGAAGGCAAAGCATGCCAGATCTTAGCTCTAATGTTTTGGGAGTTTAAATGCACTCTTTGAAAGGAAAAAAAAAAAAAAAAGAAAAAAGACTGAGCAGAGAGGGGGTAGCAGAAAACAAACTGCCTGTTCTCAGAGGCAAAGGGAAGGAAAAGTTTCTCCTAGAGCTGAAAACCAGAAAGTACTTTGTGTTAACCCAACCCGACCTTCCCAGGGACATTGGATGGGGAAACACCTCTCCTGCCAGCTCAGGATACATGAAACCTGGGACAGGCAATGAATTGGAAGAAGAAGATGCCTTAATGAAATATTCTGGTCATGTGCAGTGTCTTGTGATAACTCACTAACACGATGCATTGCCAATTGCATTGTGGAAGAATAAAACTCTTCCCATTTGCAGCTCCCTCTGGACATTTTTAATCAGCTAATTTCTCCCAGGGCTACCCAGGCAGGCCAGAGTTCAAGCAGGATTCCCATTAGAAATAGGAAAGACCTGTCTGATCCCTGAGTTTATCCAGCTGTGCAGTTTACAGTGAATAATCACCACTGGGGCTTTAGTAAATTGTGGGGGCAGTGGGGCAAGGAGGGGAAGTGATGGTTATGAATCATCAGAGGCTTGCTGGCTATGGAGACTTGTCATGGTCTTTCTTATTAAGATGGCTTCTTTAAATATGTTTATGCACGTATTTACATGGTTATGGCATCAATCTGCTAAATTCCCCTGATATGTTTTTTTCCTTCATTTAGCAAACCCATAGGCAGAGCTAATTTGGGGGGGAGAAGATACTTTTTGGGACCGAGGCAGGTGCAACCCTTTTTTTTAGGATAACTGCACTGTCTCTGAGAATAAATCCAAATTAATTTTTTTCCTTTGCATGGAGTATGTGAGCTCTTGGCCAGTCGCCCCAACCAAGGCCCTCTGGAAGGGTTTTTCTTCCCAGAAACTCCAGAAGAAGCCTCAAGCAGTTGGCTGCCCACCTCAAGCAACCCAGTAGAGCAGAATGAACTCCATACAAGAAGTTTTGATTTGTGTGAAAGTTGTCTCACTTCAGGGTTTGCCCTGCGAGCTGGTGTCTGGAGGTCTGTAATCATGGTGTAATCATCACCTGATCCTTCTTCTGTATTGTCGTGAAGAACAGGGATAATAAACCCCTTCATATCTCAGAAGGTTTTTGGGCCCCATTTCAATGAAAGTGATCAGCTGTCACAATGGGGAAAAGGTTTTTCACCACCTCCTGCTCCAGAACAAGAAATTCTGGCTTGTTGCACCAGGTCACCAAACTGAATTTGAATGAAAACTTCTATTTCTGGGCTATTTGGCAGGAATATCACTCCCTGCAATGACATGAAGGGTTGTGGTGGCCCCAGGGAAGCAGTGAGGCAAAGATGGGGAAAAACATCCATGGTAGGACAAGCACAAGACTGCTGCTGTCCAGGGAAGTGTTGGCATAATGAACAATTGGGGTGTTTCTGCAGTATCTAATATCTCTATAGACCTAGGAAAAACAGGCATATATAATCCTACTAGTTTTTTTTAATGTGTATCAGCAGTTCTTGCTGCACCATTTGCAATTTCAAGAGCTTATGATTGTGGCCTCTGTAGGCCACAAGAAACTGCAGAAAACAATGTAGGAATGGAATATAAATGACAGTGTAAGTGACTGGAAACCAGCCAGCATAAAACTGGGGGTGATCAGCCTGCATTCCCCTTGTGAGCTGAAAAACAGGAACCAAGCATTGCAAAGGAACATGGGGAATATTCCCCTTTAAACATTTACTACTTTTTTTTCCCTTGCTGTGGCTGATAGTCTAGGAAGTATCTATTTTTAAAACTTTTCTGCAGTGAGATTGACCCTTTGGGAAGTTTCAGAACTCAGGTAAATGGAAGTCTTAAAATTCAGATAAATTGAAGTCTCAAAGATCCTAGTGATGGAGCACTCCAGATGCAAAGAGGAGCTGGCAGAGCCAAGTACAGAAACAAACAAATGCATCTGATACAGCTGGAAACAGGATCTGAAAATCAAATAACAGGCTTGTGGCACTTCTCTGGTCATGTAATTAAGGAATGGGGTATTCTCTCTGTTTTGTCTCCTCTAATGGTCTGTGAGTGCTCGTGGTTGGTTCTCACATGTCATGTTCCTATACCCTAGGGCAGAGCCAAGGATGCTGAGTGGTCCTGGCTGGTTGCTGGCAGTTGTTTCCCTGCCATCCTCTGGTCCTCCTGGTACTTGTGTGGTCAGTTGACTTCTTGTTAAAAACACCACAACATGACATCAGTGGGACAGACCCCCAGCTAACATCAAGGAGCTTGTTTCTACCAGCATTTCTTTGCCCTTGTTCCAACTAAGCTATTTATAAGGGTTAATGCCAATTCAGTTGTTGTCTTTTTGAACTGTCTTGTTTGTTTGTTTGTCGGTTTTTTTTGTTTTTCAGTAGGCTTCCAGACCAAATTAAATACTTGGAGTTACAAAGGATTGTTTGTTGGTTGGTTTGTTTATTTGTTTGTTTCTGTGCTAGTTTTTTCCTCCAAAACAGAACATGAAAGGAACAGCAGAAGATGTAAAGAAAGAAATTACTCCTGGACTTGAGTGGGCCTGGAAGAGTGGCTGATATTTCAAGCAAAGATAACAAAAGGCCATCCTTGAAGACCAAGCCAGAGAACTGACTGGATTTCCCCTCCCAAACAAAAGGATTGACTTCAATGACATTCCTCCAGCTTTGATTTGTGTCAGCAAAGTTAGATGTGGAGTTCACTTGACAGAAGATATTTTGATGGGAAACCTCCTCCTGCACGCCTCTCCTGTGTTACAGCCTAAGAAAAGAGGGACATAAAAAAAAATACTGGGATGTGTTTTCCAAGAGCAGCTTAATATGGTTCAGGAGGAAAGGCTTAGCTACAGGAGACCAGGTCATACCTTTAATGACAAAAACAAGGTAAAAAAAAAGGGGGGGGGGAGGATTTTTAGTTTTCACCTGTGCTCTTCTGCACATTTTAATTCCTGAGGGACAAGTTTGCCTCTGGTGGAAGCAGGCAATGGGCCATACACATCCAGGCTGAATGTGGTTCCTCCTATCCTTAGTTCTTACCATGTGGAGCAAGAGCAAAGGATCAGCAAATCAATTGCAAAAATGGCAAGTCCTCTGTAATTTTGGGAAGTGCAGAAGTCTGGTAGATGAAAGTGAAGTTTTGAGTACAAGCTTTGGCTGGGCAGTGTCAGCAGCAGACAAATTTCCAACCTCCCAACACCAACCTCTTCAATCAACACCTCTGGGCCATCAGCTGGAAGATGTGACCTCCCTTACAGCATCCCTATTAGACAAAAAATACCCCTGTAGCAGATGCTGTATTTGTAGATAAGACAAAGGAAAAGTCCAAAGTCAAGTGGAGTAATTTCAGAGTTCAGTCCTGACAGAAGTTGACAAACCCTTCATCCCACACAGGGATCTCGGACCCCAGTTTCCCTTCATGAAGCTTTGGCTGGAAATGTCTCAATTCCATCCTCTCAAAATTATTATTGACTAATGACTGCCTGATGAAATTAAGATTTTTCAACACAGACTTTTAACCCTGGTTTCTATCACCACCTTACATATGGATGTTGGTAAAATGTTATGTTCATGGTCATTGAGACATCCTTTGTTCTGCACCTAATCCCTGTACTTTTCCCCTGTACTCAGCCCTGGTGAGGCCACACCTCGAGTCCTGTGTCCAGTTCTGGGCCCCTCAGGTCAGGAAGGAGATTGAGGTGCTGGAGCAGGTCCAAAGGAGGGCAACCAAGCTGGTGAAGGGACTGGAGCACAGATCCTATGAGGAGAGGCTGAGGGAGCTGGGGCTGTTCAGCCTGGAGAAGAGGAGGCTCAGGGGAGACCTCATCACTCTCTACAACTCCCTGAAAGGAGGTTGGAGCCAGGGGGGGGTTGGTCTCTTTTCCCAGGCACCTCTCAACAAGACAAGAGGACACGGTCTAAGTTGTGCCAGGGGAGGTTTAGGTTGGATATTAGAAAGAATTTCTTTACAGAGAGGGTGATCAGGCATTGGAATGGGCTGCCCAGGGAAGTGGTGGATTCTCCATCCCTGGAGATATTTAAAAAGAGACTGGATGTGGCACTCAGTGCCATGGGCTGGGAACCACGGGGGGAGTGGATCAAGGGTGATCCACTGATGATCCACTTGATGATCTCTGAGGTCCCTTCCAACCCATCCAATTCTATGATTCCATAATCCAGAATTTACCCATCTGCATCTTGAACTGGCCAAGAAGTTTACTTCTTTGAAGTGTACCTACTGTGGTAGTGGTAGTGGTCCCAGTAAACCTACTTTTCTTCACCCTGCCATGCCCATCCAGAGTTGCATGGGTAGGGGGATTCATGGAAGAATACATTGACTTTAGCCAGAAGATCTCCAGAGCTCACAAAGAAATCACAAATTCCAAGTAGTGGTAGAGGAGAGAAAAGATGTTTCCCTCCTTCTTTATATGAGGAGGGCAGTCTCAGGTTTGGACCAGAGAATAGTATGACAATTGGGTCTGGCTTGAAAGCACAGAGGCAACGAGAAGACTGGAGACATTCTACAGCCAGGTGATGGGTTGTCAGCTGCCAAGCTTCATCTAGGAAACTCCTAGCATCTCAGTAGCTACTATATAGGGACCAGAGCCTGAGAAAGATAAGAAGATAGTTGAGCTGATGGATCTGGTGCACTTCATTGAGTGCTATCCTGCTGTCTGCTTCAGTCTGCACAAAAAACTTGATTGCATGAATACCCCTGCAGAAATCGAGGTGTGAGGTCACACGTGTCTTCAGGGTGTTTTGCTGTATGAAAATAAAACTTGCAGTGGTGTGAGATGTTTATGAGGTGATATCTACACCTGGGAGACATGAAGAGAAAAAGAAAGCCAGAGCTCAAGCGCACAGGTAAGTAGCCTGAAAAAAACTTGCCAAATTCACTTTAGAGAAAATCAAGTTACTTCTATAACATCTAAAATTTCCCCTGCGTTTGCTATATGAGTTTCTGAAGATCTTCACTGCAGTCCTTCAGACACTTGCCCCTTTTTTTTGTTTGAATTGTGGTTGTGTTAGTGATAGGAGTGCTGCCACAGTGGTGCAAGAAGAGCAGAAGATGCAGTAGCCAAACTGCTGGAGGATCACTAGAGGCAAGAGGCAGGAAAGGGGAAAGGTGAGGATGGAAATGAGTGTTTTGTGTCTGAAGTCAGGTAACTGCTTTCCATCTAAGAGGAACAACAGGGACAAGACATGGTTATGGATCTACAGGGAAAAGGAAAGAAAGAACACCGGAGCATCACCAACAAATAAAAGCTACTGGCTGTGAGTTGAGATAATATCATCTGGGGGAATTGGGTTATGAGCAGCATCTGCTTTGCATTCAGTTTTGCTTTCACTGGTGTCTTCACTGGAGATGGTAGAAAAGTTGACTTTCCAGCTGTCAGTGTGCATGTGGGAGTCAGAGCCCCAGTCCAGTGGGTGTCAGCCAGGAGGGTGAGGCCAGATGCAAGGCTCAGATTTACAAGTGATTCCTGTTGCCTTGCAAAGGGTGGACAGCTGGAAAGGAGCTGGGAGTGTGCTGCTTTGGCTTGGGAAGAGATGCAGGATGCTCTGATCTGTATGAAATGGTGCTGGGAGTCAGGAATTCCTGCTAGCTCTGATAGTTCCCTGTTTGGCCATGGATGTGTCAATGAAAGAAAAATGTTAAAAGCTGGCAGCTCAAGGTGGAGACCCCCACAGTGACCTGGCTGGAGCTTCAAAGGAGCTGAGTAATCAGCAAGTTTCTTTTGTTTTGGCTTCTCTGTAATGAAATAATGAGAACAGAATACCCAGGAGCATTTCCAAGGATTTGTTTAGCTTTCTTTACCTTTTCTGCCTCAGTTTCTTCCTTAATAAAAGTAGATTATACTTGCCTCTCCCATAGGATCACAGTGAGGAGCTGCACTTGAGGTCACAGAACCATAGAGTCATGGAAGGGTTTGGTCCCTTCAAGCTCATCCAGTTCCAACCCCTTGCCATGGGCAGGGACATCTCCAACTAGACCAGGTTGCTCCAAGTCCCATCCAACCTGGCCTGAGACACCTCCAGGGATGGGGCAGTTTCTCTGGGCAACCTGTTCCAGTGTCTCACCACCCTCACAGGAAACAATGTCCTCCTAATATCCAATTCAAATCTCCCCTCTTTCAAACTGAAACCATTCCTCTTGATCTTACCATTCCATGCCCTTCTAAAAAGTCCCTCCCCAGCTTTTCTGGAGCCCCTTCAGACACTGGAAGATGCTCTAAGCTTTCCTTGGATCCTTGTCTTCTCCAAGATGAACAACCCCAACTCTCTCAGCCTGGCTCCAGAACAGAGCTTCTCCAGCCCTTGCATCATCTTCATGCCTTCTTCTAAACTCATTCCAACAGCTCCATCTCCTTCTTGTGTTGGGGACCCCAGAACTGAACTCAGCACTGCAGGGGGTCTCACCAAAACAGAGTAGAGGGGCAGGATCCCCTCCCTCAACCTGCTGACCACACAGCTTTTGATGCAGCCCAGGACACAGTTGGCTTTCTGGGCTTCCAGCACTCATTTATGTCTCAAGTTGAGCTTCTCATCAACCAACAACCCCAAGTTCTCCTCCTCAGGGCTGTTCTCAATCCACTCTCTGTCCAAACTTAAGAAAGGCACAAGTCAAGTTTCTGTCTTAGATTTATGAACCAAAAGGGGAACTTCTAGTTCAGGCAGTGGTGAGTTCAAGCTCTTGAATTCAAAGAGAAGCCCTCTTTTAAGTCATGCAAGCCATGGAGAGAAAACTCTCTTAGTGATGTCCCATGCAGTGGGGTGACAACGTTGCACTATTGCAACCCCTATTTGTGGTTTAAAGTGTCTGCCCACACTTCACTGGGAATCTGGGACACTTCACAAAGATGAAATTAAGTTTGTTTTCCTCCAGTAAGCTCAGTCCCCTTTGGGCAGCAGAGGTAAAATGTGAAGATCTGCAAGACATTTGAGAAATGTCTTGTATGGAGGGGCTAATCCTGAGATAGGGATGACCATTAGATAGCTGGCCACATGAGCAAGGACAGGTTGGATGGTGCTTTGAGCTACCTGGTGTTGTGGAAGATGTCCTTGCCCATAGTGGGGTAGTTGGTCTTGATGAACTTTGAGGTCCTTTTCAGCCCAAACCATTCTGGGATTCTATTTGTGGCCCATTGGTACCATTTGTCTGATGCTGTGCTGAGAAATCCACCGAATCAATGGGGTTCCTTCAAACACGTGGTGATTTTTGTAGGCAGAAAACAGTGAGCTCCAGATCTCAGAACATTGAAGTTTTGAGGTAGACCAGGTTGAAAGCTGGATGAAAAAATAAATTGGCTATGACATGGCTCTTTAAAAGGTCACATCAAACTCTTGCGTCTGGACACACTGGGCTTTCAGAAATGTTTAACAATTTCTAAGGCAAACCCATGGCTTTGACTTTAAAAAGAGACTTTTCCAAGAGTTGAAGAAGCAGCTCTTTGGCTGTCTGCCAGCTTAAGAAGTTCTGTGCTTTGTCTGCCTTCAACTGGAGGCAGAAAATGAAGACATAGCAAGACAGTAGCTGTGCTGCCTCCACTGGGGTGCTGAGCCCCAGCCAGCCTGACAAAATCTGCAGAGGTTTCTCCATTGATCAGATTGAGCTTTGCTTGCTGAGAGAATGATTTCCATCTTTGACTTTTGCCTCTCCAGAAAGTCATTTGCAAACAGCTCAGTGGGCAAAATGCCCACGAGCAATCACAATAAGCCACCAAGTTAGGGATTAGTAGGAAATCTCCTTGAAGATGAATGGTTGAGGAGAAACTCAATTAACCAACATCTCTTCTTCAGCTCAAGGACTGGGCTGGTTGGACATGGGTTAGGTTAAAATCTTCCTCTGCCTGCTTGGTACCTTTATGGGTGTTATTTTATGGGAGGGTGGAAGGTGATGCCCACAAAAGTGCATCCACCAATAGGTGCATCAGAAGTTTTAAGTGACAGAGGTGTTATCAGAGCACAACTGTCTTAAAACCATACAAGAATGAAGACCATCAACATGAAAATAATCACTGCTTCTGGTTCACTGTCTCAATAATGAATTTCCCCCCTCGACTGCCCCTTGGCATAAAGGAGTGCTGTGATCTTTGCTGTGCTCTTCCCACCTAGGGTAACAGCAAATGGTTTTAAATGAAAGAAGAATAGGTTTAAACTGGAACTTATGAAATCATAGAATGGGTTGGAAGGGACCTTAAAGATCATCCAGTCCCAACCCCCCTGCCATGGGCAGGGACACCTTCAACAGCCCAGGTTGCTCCAAGCCTCATCCAACCTGGCCTTGAACACTTCCAGGGATGGGGCAGCCACAACTTTCTTTGCCCAATGTTCTTGGGCAACATTTTCCAGTGTCTGACCACCCTCAAATGAAAGAATTTCTTCCTAATGTCTGGCTTAAATTGCCTCTCTTCAAGTTTTAAACAATTTTGCCTTGTCCATTTCCCTTCCTTACCTTAGGAAGATGTTCCTCAGTACAATGGTGGTGACAGTCTGAAACAGATTGCCCAGACAAGTTGTGGATATCCCCTTCCTGGAGGTGTTCAAAGTCAGGTTGGATGAGGCTTTGAGCAACCTGGTCTAGTTGAGAGGTATCCCTGCCCACGGCTGGGAGGTTGGAGTAGATGATCTGTAAGGTCCCTTCCAACTTAAGCGATTCTATGAGAGGTTCCATCCTCTTTGGTCTCATGCTGAGTGACATGGAGAGCTGAGCTGAGAGGCTGACGGTTTTCTCCCTTTCCTTCTTGGGAAGAAGTTCTCTTCTGCCTATATTCTAAAATTCATTGATAATTCCATGTCCAGAATGTGAGACAGCATCCTTTCAGATTGTGGGTTGGAAGACATGGTGGGACAGGGTCTTCTTCTTGGCCACAGCTGAGGAATACAACATGTCTAGATGGGGACCCTCTAGGCAGCACATCAGTGTCACCATTCTTCATACAGGCCAGGTCTGTGGTGGTCTGTACCAGAGCTGGGTACCCCTGGACTCAATTTTTCTGTGATTTCAACCTCAACCAGATGGCAGAGTGTAGAATGTTTGGGTACCTTTGGGAGAAGGGAGGACAGGGTGCTGCCTGAATGTCTGCTGTTATTTTCACCACATGGACAAAGCTCTGGATTATGGTAGGGAGAAGGCCAAGCCTTGCTCAAGTCACAAGAGGGGAGAATTTGGCAGACTCTCCCCTTCGTGCTCTCCCAGATGTTTGTCATCATCACAGAGACACCATCCTGGTTTGGCAGCTCCTGCTTGGGGAAATCCCCATGGGCTTGGGAAAAGTGGGGCTGAAGGATGTGAAATAGTGTAGGGTAAAGCTCAAAAAGCCTTGGAGAGAAATGGTAGGGGTCAGAAAAACATGAAACTCCTGCGTATTTATCTGAACCTTCCTGCTCTGTGCAATAAATATGAAGATCCTGGGGTCCACCAATTACAGGGCTCAGCTGGAGTGGCTTTTTTTTTTTTTTGGTAAATGAGATAAGGGTCAATGACAGCTTTGGATTGTCCAAACCAGGACACTGTCCCCAGCCTCTCACACTACTAACCCTGCTGCCAAGCTGTTCCAGAGAGCATGGAGTGGGAGAGAGGTGACCACGTCCTTCTGTGTGAGACTTGATGTGTTCAGTCCTGACAAAAAGGGAGGTAGGAGCTGCTCCCAGGTTGGGTTAAGCAGGTCCCACTCTGAGACCTTATACATTGTATAGGGGTACCTGTGTGTCCAACAAAGAGGTGGCCAAGAGATGACAGAGTGGGCTTGAGAGATGGATTTGAAACTTGGGGTCAGCACTGGTGAGAAGCACAGGTGCCATGCTCCCAATGCATCAGAAAAGGACGTGGCCATGAAAGAAGGGAGATGGGAGTGAACACCAGAGTTACAGCCTCTGTTCTGGGAGGTGTAAAGGCTCCTGGTGAGGGTTGCTTTGGGTGAAGAGCTGACTTTTTTCTATTTTGGTCAGGGACTGGTAAAGTGACTGCACTTTAAAACAGTGGGGAACATTAATACATGAAACATTTTGTGAAACAATTTGAGGTGGGTTTATTTTGGTTTTGTCTTTTTTTTTTTCTTACTATTTATACATTCATCTGAGCAGAGAGACACTTTTCAGAACCATAATGCTGAAAATCCTGCCATGAAAAGAGGGGCAGAGTTTTAATTTATTTCTCGACAGGCTTGCAAAGTGGGCTCTGCAAAGTGCCTGGAGTTCAATAAGGCCAAGTGCAAGGTTCTGCACCTGGGTGGAGGCAATCCCATGCAGGAATACATCTTGGAAGGAGAAAGGATGGAGGGCAGACCTGAGGAGAAGGGCTTGGGGGTGGCTCAACATGAGCCATCAATGTTGTGCTTACAGCCCAGAACCCAACCAGGTCCTGGGGGCATCAGAAAAAACACAGACAGTGGTTGAGGGAGGGGATTCTCCCCCTCTGCTCTGCTCTGCTGAGACTCCACCTGGAGTCCTGTGTCCAGTTCTGGAGTCCCCAGCATCAGAAGGACACAGAGCTCCTGGAAGGTGTCCAGAGGAGCCACTCAAATGCTCAGAGGGCTGAGCACCTCCCTGGGAAGCCAGGCTGAGGGATTGGGGTTGTTCAGCCTGGAGAAGAGGAGGCTCCCAGGTGAGCTCAGAGCAACCTCCCAATATCTGAAGGGGCTACAAGAAAGCTGGGAGAGGGCTTTGGACAAGGGGGGGTAGGGAGAGGACAAGGGGAAATGGG
>JAAWXA010000007.1:894556-936404 GCA_038090715.1 Florisuga fusca
GCAGAGCTGCTGAATCTGGAAGCCTAACGTGGGTGAGACTGCTGCACCTCAGTGTCACCATGTTCCCCATGTCCAGCAAACACATATACACAGTGCATGTGCATGTATTTGCATATATACATACATATGCATCAACGTGTCTGGCCACACAGATCACCACAGGTGAAAACACATCACTCTCACCAACTGAAATGGCACCAGTGGCTTCATCTTCTCTGGCTAAAGACGGTTAAAGCAATTGGTGGGAAATATACACATAAATATGTACATCTGCTGGACTTGGGCACTCCTGGGGCTGTCCCAGTCTCACAGTTGCCTGATGCCCAGACACAGGTCTTACAGCTGGCCCAGACCAGTACCTGACCACCAGACATGATTCCCTAATTCTACTGATTTCAGATTAACCTATACTCACAATTTAGGCATGCCCTTGGATGATGTTTCTTGGGTGATCTCTGTTCCCAAGGAACAAGTGGTAGGATGAGTGGAAAGGCGTCCAGTTTCACCAGGGGAAGCTTAGACTGGATATTAGGAGGACTTTGCTCACTGAAAGGCTTCAAGTATGGGGAGAGGCTGTCCAGGGAAGTGGTTGAGTCACCAGCTCCAGAGGTCTTTAAAAGCTGTGTAGATGTGGTGCTGATGGACATGGTTTGGTGGTGGCCTTGGCAGTGTTGGGTTTACAGTTGGATTTGATGATCTGAAAGGTCTTCTCCAACATTACTCTCTGATTCTCTATGAAGGTCTGTCCTGTAGCCAGCTTGCCTCCAACAGACATTTTGCAGACATTTAGTCTCCAATATTTTGTCTCCCAAGCCTCTCTTCCCTTTCTCCACTTTCCATGAAACATGATGGAAAACTTGCACAACCCCAAACATTTTTTTCCTCAGCATCTCANGAATAAACACAGTAAAAGGGAAATGAGGAAGAGCAACCAAGAGGTAAACATACACATCCTCTTATTATTTGCAGTGAGACTGTGAGAGAACATTAACATGGGAGAAGGAAAAAATGAGGAGTATTAACAGCTGCCAAACACCTCTGCCTCCTCAAAGGCTTGTCAGTACTTTCAGTAAATAGACCATTTGAAGGAAAATTAAATGCCAGATTTTAACCTTTAAACACAGCAACCAGTAAACATGAAGGGGAAAGGAAACCTGCTCAAGCCTTGAGACTCCCAGCTCTTAAATGGAGGTGGAAGTTTATGACACATAAAACATCAACAGGTCTGAGAGAAGAGATGCATTAATACATGAAATATAGAGAAAATATTCATACAATGAAAAAAAAAGCTTTTTTTTTCCTCAAGGTGAAAGCAGGAATGTCCCAAGATTTGCTTCTGTGGGAAATCTACAAAGATCCAGTAAGCTTGGAAACATGAGAAATTGTCTCTTTTTTTTAAGCAAAGCTGTGGGAGAACATGAAGGAAAGCTTCCAGGCTCCTGTGAAACAGCAGGAATTCCCAAAGCCTGGAAAGGGCAGTGACATTAACATAAATTCATTAAAGAAAAGTAATACCTAAGCTGGAAACACAGGGAGAGTAGAGAGGAACTAAACTGCTCAAAATGAGTGTAAGAGAGCAGAGAACTGACCCTCAGCAGCTCCAGAACAGCACGGAAGTGATTCTGAACAAGGGCAAAGCTCTACTTCTGGAGCAGCTCTCCTCCAGACAAGAAAAAACAAAAGCCAAGCACCTGTTTGACTGAAGCAGGTAAATTTAAAAGACTAAAATTCACTGTATTTTTTTTTTTAAGCAGCAGCAATGTTGTAATTCCAGGCATACCTTCAAATTTGGCATTGACCATGACATAGAGGTGCTCACAGGGGTAGGCAGTCAGGTCCCTGGAGACAGCATGCAAACTGATGGTGGGATAATCCAAGGAGAAGCCAACTCCAGAGTTTTCCAGCCAAGACAGACGACTAAGAGGGAGGAGAGGGAAAAAAAAAAAAAAAGGAGAGATAAGTTAGAAACTCCCAGAGGAGTTTAAGGTCCCTGACTCACACCTCAAGAAAGGGAAAGCAACAGCCTCAGAAAATACTCATTCTGGACAAGGTGTAACACCTGGTGCTGGTTCTGCCCCAGCAGGTCCTTACCTGGCTGAGGTAAGAGAAACCTTTACTTTAAAAAAGAAAAAAAAAAAAATGAAGCTGAGCACCCTAAACCACATTTCAGCTTTATCACATATGCACAAAAACATTCATTTCTCTCCCTAATTTTTAATTTTCTCCTCTCTGTAGGTACCAACCATCCCAAAGATAACTGCAGAGGTTCCAGATCCATAACTCTGTTTACTGTTTGTGGTTTCTCAAGATCAAGGAAGTCACTTCTGTCATTTCTAGAGGATTGCAGAGCTGATGTGGGTCTAACCTGCATGCAGATAAACAACCAGTTCTGTGACCAGCAGAGGTGACAGTGCCAGGTTCTGGTTTCCCACCTCTCACAACTTCTCTGCCATAACTTCTCCTTCCCCCCATTTTCACCTTCATCCCTCACCACCAGAGACAGCACAGGCTGCAGCTGCTGGGCTGTCACCTCCTTCATATCAGAAGGCTCAATGTCTTCTTGGCAGCCAAGAAATCAAATTCCTGCAAGTTTTGGCTGTCCCTGGTCAATGAGTTGACAAAGTGAAGAGAAACACTGAGGGGGAGAAAGAGAAACCTCCATGATGCTTGAAACTCAGCATCCATCAACCCAGAAACCAACCCTGTCCTGGGGGCATCAGAAAAAACACAGACAGTGGTTGAGGGAGGGGATTCTCCCCCTCTGCTCTGCTCTGCTGAGACCCCACCTGGAGTCCTGTGTCCAGTTCTGGAGTCCCCAGCATCAGAAGGACACAGAGCTCCTGGAAGGTGTCCAGAGGAGCCACTCAAATGCTCAGAGGGCTGAGCACCTCCCTGGGAAGCCAGGCTGAGGGATTGGGGTTGTTCAGCCTGGAGAAGAGGAGGCTCCCAGGTGAGCTCAGAGCAACTTCCCAATATCTGAAGGGGCTACAAGAAAGCTGGGGGAGGGCTTTGGACATGGGGGGGTAGGGAGAGGACAAGGGAAATGGGTTAAAAGTTGGAGAGGGGAGATTGAGGTTGGAGATGGGGAAGAAATTCTTGAATTGGAGGGTGGGGAGAGCCTGGAACAGGTTGAGAGAGTTGGGGGTGTTCAGCCTGGAGGAGAGAAAAGAGATGAGATGAGATGAGATGAGATGAGANAGAGACTGAATGTGGCACTCAGTGCCATGGGCTGGGAACCACAGGGGGAGTGGATCAAGGGTTGGACTTGATGATCTCAGAGCTCCTTTCCAGCCTGGATGATTCTGGAAAAACAAAAAAACAAACAAACAAAAAACCCCCCTAGCTCCATGCTTGGTGGTTTGGGACTGGAAGAGAAGAAGAGCCCTGAACCACTTGCATCCAGCTGGACTGCTCATCTGGGGATAAAATCATAGAATTTTCAGGGTTGGAAGGGACCTTTAAGATCATCCAGTTCCAACCCCACTCCATGAGCAGGGACACCTCCCACTGGATCAGGTTGCTCAGAGCCCCATCCAGCCTGGCCTCAAAAATTTCCAGGGATGGGGCTTCCACCACCTCTCTGGGCAACCTGTGCCAGTGTCTCAGCACCCTCAAGGGGAAGAACTTCTTCCTAACTTCCAATCTAAATCTCCCCTCCTCTAGTTTGAATCCATTCGTCCTACTGACATCCTAAAAAATCCCTCCAGACTGAATAACCCCAGCTCTCTCAGTCTGTCCCCATAGGAGAGGTGCTGATCATCCTCATGGCCCTTCTCTGGACATGCTCCAGCACTGGGCTGGAGCTCNTAAGTTTGGACAGAGAGTGGATTGAGAACAGCCCTGAGGAGGAGAACTTGGGGTTGTTGGTTGATGAGAAGCTCAACTTGAGACATAAATGAGTGCTGGAAGCCCAGAAAGCCAACTGTGTCCTGGGCTGCATCAAAAGCTGTGTGGTCAGCAGGTTGAGGGAGGGGATTCTCCCCCTCTGCTCTGCTCTGCTGAGACTCCACCTGGAGTCCTGTGTCCAGTTCTGGAGTCCCCAGCATCAGAAGGACACAGAGCTCCTGGAAGGTGTCCAGAGGAGCCACTCAAATGCTCAGAGGGCTGAGCACCTCCCTGGGAAGCCAGGCTGAGGGATTGGGGTTGTTCAGCCTGGAGAAGAGGAGGCTCCCAGGTGAGCTCAAAGCAACCTCCCAATATCTGAAGGGGCTACAAGAAAGCTGGGGGAGGGCTTTGGACACAGGGGGGTAGGGAGAGGACAAGGGGAAATGGGTTAAAACTTGAAGAGGGGAGATTTACATTAGATATTGGGAGGAAATTCTTTATTATGAGGGTGGTGAGACATGGAAACAGGTTCCTCAAGGAAGCTGTGGCTGCCCCATCCCTGGCAGTGTCTCAGCCCAGTTTGGATGGGGCTTGGAGCAACCTGAGCTGGTGGGAAGTGTCCCTGCCCATGGTTCTGAATGATCTTAAAAGTCCCTTCCAAACTAAACCATTCTGTGATTCTATACTGGTGATCTATTTGAACTGGATGTGAGGCCCCTCAGGTGACTCCTTAGAGGGACTACATGGCCACAGCCCATGACACCTGGCTCAAAAGAAGTCACAAACACTCAAGCCACGTTGAGGGAAATATTTAGCCATGTGCTCTTCTCTTTCCTCAGTCCAGAGTGTGCTCAAAACATAGGTTTATATACACTCCTGCCTTGAATTAACACCTTATATACTATCTGTAGGTAGACACAAGTGGGGAGCAGTCAGTGCCAGAATGCACTGAACGACTCCTTTTTATTTCCTCTTGCCATTTCTCTTCTCCTTTTTCATAAAATTCCATTCTGCTTTGCTCTTTGAGACCAGATCCACCCAGGTCAAGTGAATGGCCACCACCAAGATGACAGCTGCTGGGAACATCTATCCTGTATGTCCAGCCCAAAGGTACCTGCATCAGCGGGCTTAAAGCCACCCCAGTCCATCAGGGAGATTTAATAACATAAGGAGGAGAAGGAATGAAATCATCCTACACGGTTTCCAAATAAACAGCAGAAGAAAGATGAGGGTTTGTTGTGTGTACGTTGGTGGATTTTTTTTTTCTTTAAGAGTTTTTTTTCCCTTACTGCAACAATTGGAAAGCCAGACGGAAGATTAAAAAAAAACAAAACCAAAAAAACCCAACAAATCCAAAGCTAAACCAACAACCAAACTCACCAGTTTCAAGGTAGGTTAACAACGTGCCAAGCACATGCCAGAACATGTGTTGTTAGCAATAAAAAAGTCCTTTGTCTCTCTGGGGAATTTCTTTCACACTCACTTTTAAAAAAAAAAATCTATATTTGTTTCCTTTGTCCCTCTCTCTCTCTCTCCTCTCTCTCACACACACACACAACCAGATCACTTAAATAAAACAAAGTTTTATATTCATTCCAGGCAGGGATTCCTGCCAAAATCTGTGCCTCTTTTTTCTCCCCCCACTCGTTTTCTTATATACAGACCAGTGATGAAAACACAAAAAAATTTGAAGCCTATGAGGTGACAGATGAACAAGATGTAGAGGCAAATTATCCAAATGGTGCTGCAAAGGAATGGCTTTTACTGGCAAAAGGGAACATACTTTTGCAAAGGTTAGAGGGATTTTTCTGTTTCTGTTGGATTTTTGCACGATTGGAAATTTTAGTTTCAAGAGAAGACTTCAAGAGATCCTGCATTTTAGATGTTCCAGACAATTCTTTCCCTTGAACTGTTGCTTTGTTTGTTTAAGGTTCTTATCAACAGTGAGGATCTCTGGCTTGGTTTATTTTATGTGCAGAAATCTCATTTGTGTGGATGTGATTGCCAGACATGAGATTGGCACCACTGACAGCAGAGCTGAGGGGTGGCTGCAAATCATACCCTGAGCTTTGCTTCCAAGAATGACCTTCCCAGTTTTGTTAAGCTGCACCACAAGGGGAGGTTTTGCCTGCTGTCCATCTGCACCCATGACCTTCTGTGTAGTCCACCAGTGACCAACGTGGCTGTTGCAATCATCTCTGTGAGGCAGTGCAATTAAAAGCTCATCAGAGGAGCAGATGAACCACCAGAGGTGGAGAAACCTCAGGAACCCCATCAGAGCAGCTCTGACTCTGCTGCTCAGGATTATCAAAGATCAGGATTAGTCCATGTTCCTGCTGTGAAACCCATGGTCCTGATGTGAAAATTCCAAGAGAGGAGACACCTTGGAGGTTGAGGGAGGTTGCTGTCTGTGTTGTGTGGAACTCATGAGATGCTGAGGAAAAAAATGTTTGGGGTTGTGCAAGTTTTCCATCATGTTTCATGGAAAGTGGAGAACGGGAAGAGAGGCTTGGGAGACAAAATATTGGAGACTAAATGTCTGCAAAATGTCTGTTGGAGGCAAGCTGGCTACAGGACAGACCTTCATAGAGAATCAGAGAGTAATGTTGGAGAAGACCTTTCAGATCATCAAATCCAACTGTAAACCCAACACTGCCAAGGCCACCACCAAACCATGTCCATCAGCACCACATCTACACAGCTTTTAAAGACCTCTGGAGCTGGTGACTCAACCACTTCCCTGGACAGCCTCTCCCCATACTTGAAGCCTTTCAGTGAGCAAAGTCCTCCTAATATCCAGTCTAAGCTTCCCCTGGTGAAACTGGACGCCTTTCCACTCATCCTACCACTTGTTCCTTGGGAACAGAGATCACCCAAGAAACATCATCCAAGGGCATGCCTAAATTGTGAGTATAGGTTAATCTGAAATCAATAGAATTAGGGAATCATGTCTGGTGGTCAGGTACTGGTCTGGGCCAGCTGTAAGACCTGTGTCTGGGCATCAGGCAACTGTGAGACTGGGACAACCCCAGGAGTGCCCAAGTCCAGCAGATGTACATATTTATGTGTATATTTCCCACCAATTGCTTTAACCCTCTTTAGCCAGAGAAGATGAGGCCACTGGTGCCATTTCAGTTGGTGAGAGTGATGTGTTTTCACCTGTGGTGATCTGTGTGGCCAGACACGTTGATGAATATGTATGTATATATGCAAATACATGCACATGCACTGTGTATATGTGTTTGCTGGACATGGGGAACATGGTGACACTGAGGTGCAGCAGTCTCACCCACGTTAGGCTTCCAGATTCAGCAGCTCTGCCCCTAAGCTGACAGCAGGAGGTATCCAACCCCCAGGGGGGTTGGAATTAGGTGATCTTTAAGGTCCCTTCCAACTCTGTGATTATCATGTTCATGGCTGAATCAAGACTTAACACAGGTGATCTTCAAGAACCCTACTGGATGAGGTGTTACCTGCTAAATATTCTTATTCTGTGTCCATGAAAGTTTGGGACCAGTGAATGCAAAAGCACCAATGTCTGTGCATCCCACTCCAGATCTGTTATTGTGCTTTCTAGTGCCTGTGGAATTGGTGTCGGATGCCACTAGAATTAAAATTCAACAGACTTCAAATCAGCCCAAGTTTACAGAATATCCTCCTAGATGGGTCCTAAAAGGGGTCTCTGGCCAATGCAGCCATATAAATACTGAAAGCTATAGACAGCTTGTGCCAGCTCCTGTCATAACACAGGGTTGAAGTCATAGAATCATAGAATTTTCTGGGTTGGAAGGGACCTTTAAGATTATCCAGTTCCAACCCCCCTGCCATGGGCAGGGATACCTCCCACCAGATCAGGTTTCTCAGAGCCCCATCCAGCCTGGCCTTAAAAACTTCCAGAGACAGGGCTGCCACCACCTCTCTGGGCAACCTGTGCCAGGGTCTCACCAGCCTCATGGTGAAGAATTTCTTCCTAACTTCCAATCTAAATCTCCCCTCCTCTAGTTTGAATCCATTCGTCCTACTGACATCCTAAAAAATCCCTCCCCAGCTTTCTTGTAGCCCCTTCAGATACTGGAAGGCCACAATAAGGTCTCCTTGGAGCCTTCTCCTCTCCAGACTGAATAACCCCAACTCTCTCAGTCTGTCCCCATAGGAGAGGTGCTGATCATCCTCATGGCCCTTCTCTGGACATGCTCCAGCACTGGGCTGGAGCTCTAGAACTGGACACAGTACTCCAGGTGAGGTCTCACAAGAGCATAGGGGGAGAATCCCCTCCCTTGACCTGCTGGCCACATTTCTCTTGATGCAGCTCAGGATCTGGTTGGCTTTCTGGGATGCAAGTGTACACTGATGGCTCATGTTGAACTTCTCATTCACAAGCACCCCCAAATCCTTTTCCTCAGAGCCGATCTCAAGCCAGTCACTGCCATATGGGTGCTTGGAATTGCCTCTAAATTCCCACAGCAGAAAGTTGCAGCAAAGTCTACTTGATGTAAGTGGACAGAACGTGTGCTGAAGCTCAAATTATTGTTTGCCAAGTACTTGGATTGAAGGAACTACCAAAGTGCCAGAAATGATGGTTTATGGCCTATTTCTAGTTTCCTTTGAGACTGGAGCCATAAAAGAAAATGGCACTCAGATGACGGGAAGTATAAAAGAGAATGAAAGCTGAATGACTTAAATTAATTGAAACTCAGGAGAGAGCAAGAGAGGATGCTGATTGCTAGCAAGGGTGTGGAGAGGTGGAAGCAGTTGTGCTTGGTGCCACTTGGGTAATAGCCAAGGTCTGGTGTAAAAGCTGTAGATAAGAGCAAAAGGAAAGATCTGAAGGCAGAACATCTCAAAGAATCACAACACTGCTGGATTTGCAAGGCATAGGAGGAATGAAATGTTGGAAAAGGCAATGCTAAATGTTCTTGACCTCTACTCAGCTGACTCAGAGGGAAAGTAAAACCCCCAGAGGAATCGTGATTGTGATCTTAGAAAACATGCAGAATTTTACTGCAGATAACTGGAAATAGTTGGAGGAGTTTGCAATTTAAATTCATCGTTGTTGAGCCTCAGTAGGATTAAAGGGCAGCACAGCCCAATATGGGGCCTGAAAGGAAGGTGAAGATTAGCATAGGAAGAATAATTTGGAGGTCTCTGAAAAGAAGCAGAAGCAAGTTCAAAGGATAATTCAATAAACAAATAAAGAGATACACCAGGGAAAGAGCAGAAACTCACGAAGAAGGAAATAATACTGTGCTACACAGACCACTAAGGGAAACACATTGTTTAAGAGTATTTTAAGATGAGTGAAGGCAGATGGATAGGTCCTCTCAGTGTGGGGGGATCTTGAGTTAGCTTCAGGGATCTCCTTACAAAGGTCTGAGTTTGCAGAGGAAAGACTGAAGAATGATAGTCCTTGAGAGTCATGTACTGGGGATACTCCAGAAGACATGGTTTTTCAGGATCATGAGTTTGGAAAGCCCCATATCCCCTCCTTGCTCTTATAAAGGGTGTTAGATGTCAGTAAGCAATTCTTATTGATGCACCAAAACCTCTGGGCACCTTTCAGTAAATTAAGTCCCATAATGCCTGGAGAAGTTCATTGGGAAGCTGGGCCCCTCCTGTGTTTCTCTTCACAAACACCTTCTTAGTCAAGAAATAACCTCTTTATGCTCAACCTTGTCCTCAAACACAATCTTATCTTAAGGATATCTTTCTCACAAGAAAAGGTCTCACTAGGCCATGGCGAGACACTTATGGGGTTTGCAGTTCCAATTTTGTTGAGTTTAGGACTGGTTTTGGTCATCTGAAGACCTCCTAAGGTTTCAACAGAAGTAGCACAAATCTCTGGTGTACTTTCTTTCCAATCTCTCACCTGTCAAGCAGACTGGAAAACGGTGTAGGGAAGAAATGGTGAAGACTGCAAGAGAAATTGTTTCCTTTTTCTGGACAAGAGTGAGATAACCACTTTTGAAGTAAAGGTAGTGGCACATGACTAAGAAGGGAAGAGGAACATAGAGCTTTGCTCTTTTCTAGCTAAGGAACTGGAAGGTCAGCAAGTCATCTCTCCAAAGGATGGGGACAGGACTTGTTTGAGCTTTGCAGGATTTTCTTTCTTAAATACCAAATTTGTAGGATCATCACCAGAGTTAGGGACAGGTAGCTGAGCAGATCAATACTTGAAATCTCTCACTACAAAGTGGTTTTGTTTTTTTTTTCTGGTTTGCATGACATTTCTACAAGCCTCAGAAGTGGGGCTTATCCCAACAGACTTCAGCCCCAAAGCAGGTGAATGTTTTGGTCTGCACAACTGAAGATAGACACCCACAGCAGGCAGAAAACATCCCTGATGGAGATGACCTTGTTGTCCAAAAAGGACCTGGACAATTCATGTGGTGTAGAGGCCTGACATCTAGAGATGGTTAAGTTAGCAGAGAGTTTAGGCTTGTGATGCTGAAAAAGCAAGAGAAATGAGAAGTAACTTACAGCAAGAGACTTACATATTCAGTTTGCTAAGCCATCAAGAGACAAATTGAAGTGTGACTTGATCACCATGTAAGGCATCCTGTAGAGAAGAATCTGAGTTTCCAAAGGCTCTCATGCAATGGGGAAAGAGCAAATATAATGTGAGCAGATGTCTCAGAGACAAGGAATGACAAATTCAGATTATAGAGCGTTGGACACGTGGAAGTAAGTGTGGTTAGCACTGGGAAAAGACACCATAGGAAGTGGATGATATCTCCTGGGTCTTTGAAAATGGACGAGTTTCTTTCCTCAGGATGAGCTGCAGTCAAACACAACTTATTGGGCTTAATATA
Source organism: Florisuga fusca (assembly GCA_038090715.1). Classification (NCBI taxonomy): domain Eukaryota; kingdom Metazoa; phylum Chordata; class Aves; order Apodiformes; family Trochilidae; genus Florisuga; species Florisuga fusca. Next base: position 905,191 of record JAAWXA010000007.1, read on the forward strand.
CAGGTAACTGGGTAACATTAATAGCCTGCAATATACAGGTCAGATGAGCTAATAGTCCCTAGCGGAGTTACACTATGATCTAAAACTGTTTATTAATCTAAAACGAGTCTGTCTGCAGGCTTTTTGGCATGTTTCTGGCTTTGGAGGTTAGTCCAAAGCATGTGGATTTGATTACTATTGCTGAAAGTGTCCAGAACTAGAGATAGAGGATTCTCTTTATTATTTTTTCTTTTCTTAAAGCATGCAGCACACATCAGAAAAAACACCTCCTACAGAATATCCCATACCCTTAAAATACTTGTCTTTTCTTTTTTTTTTTTTTTCCTGTTTTTTCTTTTGCAAATTTACAAAGCAAAGTATACAATCTAGGAAATTATTTCAGCTGTTTTCAGATTATTTTCTTTTTGATGTGTGAATTTAGTGCTGTTCTGTAATATTTCTAAAGCCCAGGATGAGCAAGTGGAGAGATGTCCCAAAATCTCATCTCTCTTATTTAAGGAGAATACAGACCTTAATTTCTGTGGAAAGGAGCCTTAAATGAGAAGCAAGGAGTGACTTAAAAGATTTTCTGTCAATAAAATTATCTTCTGAAGGTATCATCAATGTAAATGATTGTAGGAATCACACATCACTCAAACAGAAATGGATGTCCAAGCAGTCAAAATACCAGAGGTGGAAAATCACAGTCTGCAGCCAGTTGATGCTCTGTAGAAAATCAGAAGACAAAAGAAAAGCAAGATGGGTCTTGTCCCAGAAACACCTGAATCTTGGTTTGATTTCATGGCCTGATGTTTTGGTTTTGGTTGGCAATGCTGGATAATATTACAGGTGATGACACTGGTGACTAGAAATACAGGAGGAATGAGAAGTGGAAAGAAAATGCATGATGACCTTGGACACAAAATGTTCTCTTTTGACACAGATCTTAGAAAGCTCTAAGATGTGGTTCCTTGAAGTACTGGAATGCTATTTCAGTTCTTTGTGGATGCTAAGGAAATATATTAGCTGTAAAGATGGTGTGGACTTGGAGTGGAGAAGGGAAAGACATCTTTGCAAGGATCTCCAGTGCTTTGGAGTTTAGTGCATCACTTCCCACCTCTTCAGAGCAAAAGGTGAGAGAAGAGTGCTTAGGTTTTTGTGATGTTTTCTTTACAAATAGATGTTTCTATAGGGTTTCAAACTGAATTTTGACTGATTTGTTTGGGGGAGAGGGCAAGCAATGGGAGACCTGCTTCTTACAGGTGTTGTTCAACTCTTTCTGAAAATAAGATCCCCAGAAAGTCTTCCGATGTAGATAGCCAGAATCACCTTGAGGTTTTGGAAATCTGAGCACCATGGGGTAAAAACTGGTCCCCATCTCTACCCCTTGGCATGATGTTCCCTCAGTGCTTTGATGAGCATTTGGAGGATGCCAATTGTAGATGGACTGAGGAAGACTTAGCAACTCCAGTCATGTCCCCCAACAACCAGACAGATGAAGTAAATGGAACCATTTTCACTGTAAGAGGCTAGAAACAAGAAAACAAGGCAACAAGAGAGAATATGTCCCTCCATCATTTGTCAGTCACTGGCTTCAGCTGGTTCCAAAGCTGCTTCAATATGGTTTGCTGCACCCAGAATGCCAAGAGTTTTCTATTTGGGAAGGCTTCACTCTCTGTCCTTTCAAACACATCGTTTTAGATCTCACCTCTAAGAGCTTTGCAAATATTTCTTGAGTTAAATCTCCACAGCCACTGTTGGTCATCAAAACCACTGAGCACCTCTAAACCCAAGAGAAGTCAGGACGAGCAGGCAGTGCTCAGTACTTTGGGAAAAAAAAACCCCAACACTTTTAAAGTGGTCCTGTGTTGGAGTTGTAAACAGAACCCCCCTCTCCTGAGGAGCTGCAGGTTTGTCCTTTCCTCTCCTTGAATAGGGCTGTAGGTGCTGAAATTTTCAGCTGAAGCTTGGGTTCAGTTGGCTTGGTTGGTAGATGGCTGGGTCCCAACAAGAAAACACAAAGAAGAGGCAAAGGGAATGGACTGCCCAACGATGGAGGAGTGTGTGGAGTCCATCATCCCTGAAAGTATTTAAAAAATAAAGTTTCACCATCCCTGAAAGTATTTCAAAACTTTCAAAGTATTTCAAAACTAGGTGAGGCAATTGAGGATATTCTCTAGTGGGTGATACAGATATTGAGATATATATTTTGTTGGAGTGGAGGGAGGATGAGGAGAGTGGGACATGGTGATCTTAGGGGTCTTTTCCAACTGTGACAATTTTGTGATTCCGTAAATGGTAATTTTTGTAGTCAAGGCAGTTTCCAGATGGGGAGAGGAAAAAGGAGGGAATAAAAGAGGGAGGTTGGCTGAGACAGAGAATAAAGTCAGATAAGTTACACTTAAAACTGATCTTCCATCATTCGTGATTCCTTATGAGATTTTTGAGCCACTCCTGACACACCAGAAGCTTTTGAAGGAGTTTCTTGGCACACAGCACTTTCTGTTTCTCTTTCATCCAAAAGAGCCAGCTATTATTGTAATGAAACCTCTTAACTAATTAACATTCAGCTCTGTGAGGAGAAAGTTGAGCAGGGGCTGGGGATCAGGCCCACCACTTTCCAGTGGTCCCAGCAGTTTTAGTTTTGTGAAGTTTGTTTTCCCTGCCCAAGATCTTGCATTTTGACATATTGCTTCAATACAGCACATTTTATGACACCTTCACTGGAGGGCCAAAGGCCAAATTCCTTCTATCTATCCTGCATGCAGTTTTCATTCTCTTGTCTTCAATGCATTATAGAAATTTTTTGTTTTCTCTTTTTCTTTCTTTTTATTTTTTTTTTTTCCTCTCCCCCTCCTCCAGGATGTTGTGGGTTATTACCTCAATCCTTTTTCAGCTGAGGAAGGTTTGAGGTAATGACCTGAAACTTCCTGGAAAAGATCCCAAAAAAAGCCCCAAATGGAAACCACATGCAACATATTAGGGACCCTCATTGCATAAAGAAACATTAGTTCAAGTAACAAGAACATACATTGATCAGCTACTTATGTACCAGCTGGTAAAAGGCAAGAATGATCAGCAATGCACAAGAAGTGAGTGGGGAATTAGCTGATCTGCTAAGTTATAGCAAGCAAGGTGTAAAATATATATTCCCTTTTAGGAAACAGTTTCCTTAATCACCATCTTTGCAGCTGGGTTGGGGATCTGATTCTTTGTGGTAGCAAAAAAATCCTGGAAGAGCTCCACAGAACCTGCATGACGCCAAATGCTGTCGGGTTATGAACCCACGGAGCCCCCACCAATGCTTGCTTGATGCTGTAGTATCACTGAGGAAATGCCTGAGAACTTTTTATTGTTACCACAGGGAGAACAGAGTTTTCTTTTTCTCTGTGCCCAGTAAAAATAATTTCCTTTTTCATCAGTGACAAGAAAATGTGTCGTCTCCCCCTCCACCCCCCAGCAATCCTATAGTTCTACAGGGACAAGCAAGAAGGGTTTGTGATAAAATAGCTGTTTTGGCCCACATCCAGGAAGGTATTTCAGCTCTTGAGTTCCACTGAAGTCAAATGCACTCATGGAAGGGAAGGCAAGTTAATATTGAGTGGCTCTGAGCCCTGGGTGTTGCAGAGCCATCTCGTCATCTGATGTAAATCTCCCCGTGCTCTATCATGGGAACATGACTTGTGCTTTTCTGGAGTATTGTTTTATTTAACTCAGATGATGCAATCCAGCTCAGAGCCCAGTGGTATCCATTCTTCTTCCAAAGCAAGGATAACATCCTGACACAGGAAGGTGCAACCTATCAAGAGACCTGGAGAAGCAACTTGGGTGCTCTTGTCCAGTGTAACCCATCACACCCAGTAGAATCATGGAATTGCTCAGGCTGGAAAAGACCTTCAAGATCATCAAGTCTATAACCCTAACCCTATTTCTGATCACCTACCCTGTTTCTGATCACCTACCACTAAACCATGTCCCCAAGCACCACATCCAGATGACTTTTAAACACATTCAGGATGGATGTTCCCAAGAAGGAACAGGACCTGTGACAGCTGATCTACCATCTTCCAAACAGCCCTGAGGCCTCCAACACCCCAAACCAAACCAGAAGGAGACACTTGGTCTGGGATCACAGCAAGAAGACACTTATGATGAGGAAAAGGTCCCTCATATTCAGCTTCCAGTCTCCTCTTGCCCTTCCAATGAAGCTGCTCTGGATGGTGTAGGTTAATGAGAGCAGAACAGGGACTTTTGGAACATGAAGTCCAGACAGTTGTCAACTCTCACGACTTCACTGAGCAGGTCATGATGCTTATGGTTTTTCTTAAAGCTCAAGGAGCTGAATATCTGGGTTTTTATTTCTCCCTCTCTTGAGAAAAAAAAAAAAGAAGTTTCTTTTAGTCCTCATGAATGTTGAAAAAGGTAGAGTATGTACTCTAAGTGGGCTTAAATATGCCAAAATCAAAAAGTCAATGGAAAAGAATCCAGAGTGCATTGATTCTCATGATTTCTAAGCCAGTCTTAGAATTTATGGCTGCTTTGCAATTTGTCCTTTCTGCATGATTGGCAGGGATGCAATGGAATATAAGAAGCAGCTGAGAGGAAGAAAAGGGAAAGGTTAAGGGTTTGGCCTGGGTCTCCATGGTGGGATGAGAAGAGAAATTATTTACAGTAATTCTTCTGCACCTTAATATAGCATCCAAAATTGCCTCACTTGTCACTTCTGCATGTCAAAGGTATAAATGCCAGGCTTGAACTGGAGAGAGTTTGGTAAAATTTCAGGAATTGCATATTCCACTTTTTTTTTATTCAGTCTGTGATTTCTATCTCAGTTCTTTGCCTACTGCCCAGAAGGTATTTTGCAACAGGTCTTCACCCTGGGCATGGTCTTTTTGCACATTGAGAAGGACAGAAGAAGTGGAGAACAAAAGGTGACTTCAGGTTTTTTGCTTTCAAAGGTTTTCCTAAGAGAAGAGGTTTGCCATTTGGGTGGAAATCTGACAAAAGATCACAGGAGGGGTTGGATGCAGAGCTGAGCAGCTGTGGAGAAGCTCCATGAAAACCAAATCACCCACTGGAATAATTGGTCATGGCTGCCCTGCAGAGATAATAGCAAAAAGAAATGAAGCTCTTCTGTCTGCTGTTGCAGCATGAGGTCCCATGCCAGGATTTTGCAAAAAGACAGTTTGCAAGTTTGGTGAGAGCTTCACCTGGGATGTTTAGAAGTCAGCTAGGAGGAGGAACAGCACATGGTACCTCTGTGGCTTCTGTAACGTGGAATCTCAGGGCTTCACAGTCGATCCTTTCACCACATCCTGCTGGCGATGCCCTATTAATCACCCTGTGTGTCCTGATTTGGGCCAGGATAAAGGTGATTTTCTGTCTTGTGCTTTTGTTTTCAGCTACATCTCTTGCAAGTAGCTGCACTTGCTGAAATGAACAGCAAGTTTCTCAGGCAGTGTCTGCTCCTGGGACTGATCCCACTCCATGGTTATAGTTCCAGCTGGAGCCTGGGGTGCAGAACCAGGGACACTGCTCAGCTCTGAGGAACATTTTGCCCTCCAGAAGGAGAAAAGGAGTAAAGAGGTCACACCTGGAACCCTCCTGTGGGGAGGAAGGGACAAGAGAGATGCCAGAACTGACCAAACAGAGTATTCCATCCCATACACCTCATACTCAGGGATAAATTGGAGGGATCATTTGAGGGGTCAGACCCCTTCCTGCTTCCCCTTCTTCCCCTGTCCCTGTTTGCTTGGGCATCCTGGGAGGATCCCATCCATTCCTCTGCCTGTGCTCCTGATCCATTCCAGCCTGAATCTGTGTGTTCCTGCCTCCAGCTCCCAACTGCTCCTGACTCCAGGATTCCAGCCTGGACTTTCCCAGGGCTGCCCTGCAGCCTCGGGTGGTAACATGAGAGNGAAGCTTCAGCTGAAAATTTCAGCACCTACAGCCCTATTCAAGGAGAGGAAAGGACAAACCTGCAGCTCCTCAGGAGAGGGGTTATTAGTAGAGAGCAGCTGTTAATTGGTTTAATTGCTGGGCCAGTGTTAAACCCTGACACCACGTTAACCCCAGATTGTTCCTGCCCAACAAGAGGCATTTGGGGCTGGTCCTTGACTTCTGTGGACATGTTGCTGTTGGGTGAAAGTCACATAACCAAAAGCACTGCTCTGAAGTACTGCCACTGGGAGCTAGGACAAGGGACATCTCAGGTCACCTCACCTCCTCTCTATCACCAGAAATACAGCTCAGAGGGCTTAGGATGACTTTTCATCACCTGGGTCCTTCTGAATCTTAATGCCTGTAGGTTACCTGTTGGGTTCCTGATCTCCTCCACCTGAAAATACCCTCCTAGACCATGAGCTCCTTGCCTTTAGGTTCTCAAGGATACAGCACTGCCTATCTTCTCTCTTGGCCAGATGTCTGCTCAGATGACTGCACTGATGTTACTGCTACTCAGTGGTGATTTACCCCATCAGGATTAGGTGCTGGCAATTAACAATGGAAGTACCTCATTTAAATCAATCAGAGAAATAAATAGAAGGGAAAATAAAGAATCCTAGAATAGTTTGGGTTCAAAGGAACCTTAAAGACCACCCAGTCCCAACCCCCATGCCATGAGCAGGGATATCTTTCACTAGATCAGGTTACTCCAAGCCCCACCCAACCTGGCCTTGAACATCATAGTATAGAATTATGGAGTACAGAAACATAGAACACAGAGAAATAACATCTGCTGAGAAATCCCTTCCAGTTTGAAAGACCAGTTCTCATTCATCTTGAATAAAAGTTGACTTAACTTTCAAAACCAAACCAAACCAAACAAATATTGTTCATGCAGTCCAAGAAGTTCCAGTAGAAAGGAACTTCTGAAGGTCTCTCATAAAAGCAGCAAAATCTCTCACCTGTTGTGTTTGTCACTACAGAAAAATGGTTTGGCTTTACCCCTTTTTATAACTATTCTTTAAATACTTAGAGGCTGCTTTGAGATCTCCTTTTAAATAAACCCAGTTCCCTCAAGCTCTCCTTGTAGGTCTTGCACTCTGGATGTCTGACCACGATGGTAGCCTCACAGAGTTTTGTATTTCTGCTTTTAAATCTCATCTGGAGGGAAGATGGGCCCAGATAAGTGCAAAGGAATCAGAGATTTCCCTTCCAGGAGTGCTGCTGGCTCAGCTTTGGGGCCTCAAGGAATTTGCACGGCTCTGAAAAGATGCTGGTAAATGCAAGGGTGGATTTACTGGGAAAAATCCATCAACTTTTCCCTCTTAGCACTTCCCCATCTATCACACATGCACTGCTACAAGACGAGGAGCCAGACTGCTGCCCTTCTTCATGTTACAGCTGCTCAGAGCCCTGGAGCACTTGAGCCCCAATTCAGAGATCTCCCAGATTGTTCCTTGGCAATGGAGCATAGCACACAGCATGTAGTTTGTTCTGCCTTTCCACCACAAACCTCTTTTAAGTTGCATGTGACTTTGCCCACACTTCAGCAATTCATCTTGACATTTCCTATGCCTCGGGCTGATTTCTTGGTGTGAAGCTTTCACAAAACCTTTCCTTCAGCTTGTGAACATGAAGTGACTTTGCCAAAGTTTATTTTTAATTATTATTATTTTTTCTTTTTTTTTTTTTTTTTTTCTCTTTCATTTTTTCTTTTTAATTCATGGGGTCAGATTCTCAGCTGGTGTTTAGATTTCACAACTGCTACATACCTAGTCCAGCTGCTGCTGCCACCAAGGCAAACTGCAAACTGTGCAGAAAACCTGTTTTTCATGGCACTGTTAATTCTCACTTAGGCATCAGCCTTTTTTTTTTTTTTTTAATCTGGGAGTCAGGGCTTGCCTGGGCCATAGCTGCAAGGGACTCAGGTCTATGTTGTGTGATGGGCTGGGCTTGATGGGATGTGTTGTCTGAAAGCTGGGTGGCATCACATACTGGTGTCTGACTCAGGTTTGGCACAAATAGTGCCAAAATAATGCTGATGCATGGATGTTTCTGCATGATGCTCCACAACGTGCCTCAGAGGTGGTGGAGGGTCTCAGCTGCATAACTTCTGCTCCAATGCATCTTTATTTTTAGTGCTTTGATTTGCAATTTTTAATGCAGTTTTATGATTCAGCTGGCTGGGGTGCTGGGCCATCTTGTCTAGACTGTACTTTTGCCAAAAAAAAAAAAAAAATTGGACCAGATGATCCTCGAAATCTCTTCCAACCTGGTATTCTGTAATTCTCTAATTAAGAGTGTCTTGTTTTTTCTCCCAAAATCTGATGTGTAACATCTCACCTAAGAGATGCTTTCTCAGCCCAGGTGCCATGGACTCCCAGACACCAGCTGAAGGTCCATCTAGCTCATTCCAAGGGAAGATCTGGTTCATTTGCCAANGCTTTTGGTTATGTGACTTTCACCCAACAGCAACATGTCCACAGAAGTCAAGGACCAGCCCCAAATGCCTCTTGTTGGGCAGGAACAATCTGGGGTTAACGTGGTGTCAGGGTTTAACACTGGCCCAGCAATTAAACCAATTAACAGCTGCTCTCTATTAATCCCCCTCTCCTCCCAGACAAAGGAAGGAGAGAGAATAAGGGAGAGAGACTGATGGGTTGGAAACTAAACTACACAACTTTAATGAAACAGGAATGATAAATAGGAAAAATTACTAAATATATACAAATATACAGGAAAAGATTGATCCCACGTTCCTCCCCTCTTTGCCCCAGTAGCTCTCATGTCACCACCGAGGCTGCAGGGCAGCCCTGGGAAAGTCCAGGCTGGAATCCTGGAGTCAGCAGAAGTTGGGAGCTGGAGGCAGGAACCTGGGATCAATTTTCCTGTATATTTGTATATATTTAGTAATTTTTCCTATTTATCATTCCTGTTTCATTCAAGCTGTGTAGTTTAGTTTCCAACCCATCAGTCTCTCTCCCTTATTCTCTCTCCTTTCTTTATCAGGGAGGAGAGGGGTTATTAGTAGAGAGCAGCTGTTAATTGGTTTAATTGCTGGGCCAGTGTTAAACCCTGACACTGTGTAAACCCCAGATTGTTCCTGCCCAACAAGAGGCATTTTGGGCTGGTCCTTGACTTCTGTGGACATGTGACTATTGGGTGAAAGTCACATAACCAAAAGCACTGCTCTGAAGTACTGCCACTGGGAGCTAGGACAAGGGACATCTCAGGTCACCTCACCTCCTCTCTATCACCAGAAATACAGCTCAGAGGGCTTAGGATGACTTTTCATCACCTGGGTCCTTCTGAATCTTAATGCCTGTAGGTTACCTGTTGGGTTCCTGATCTCCTCCACCTGAAAATACCCTCCTAGACCATGAGCTCCTTGCCTTTAGGTTCTCAAGGATACAGCACTGCCTATCTTCTCTCTTGGCCAGATGTCTGCTCAGATGACTGCACTGATGTTACTGCTACTCAGTGGTGATTTACCCCATCAGGATTAGGTGCTGGCAATTAACAATGGAAGTACCTCATTTAAATCAATCAGAGAAATAAATAGAAGGGAAAATAAAGAATCCTAGAATAGTTTGGGTTCAAAGGAACCTTAAAGACCACCCAGTCCCAACCCCCATGCCATGAGCAGGGATATCTTTCACTAGATCAGGTTACTCCAAGCCCCACCCAACCTGGCCTTGAACATCATAGTATAGAATTATGGAGTACAGAAACATAGAACACAGAGAAATAACATCTGCTGAGAAATCCCTTCCAGTTTGAAAGACCAGTTCTCATTCATCTTGAATAAAAGTTGACTTAACTTTCAAAACCAAACCAAACCAAACAAATATTGTTCATGCAGTCCAAGAAGTTCCAGTAGAAAGGAACTTCTGAAGGTCTCTCATAAAAGCAGCAAAATCTCTCACCTGTTGTGTTTGTCACTACAGAAAAATGGTTTGGCTTTACCCCTTTTTATAACTATTCTTTAAATACTTAGAGGCTGCTTTGAGATCTCCTTTTAAATAAACCCAGTTCCCTCAAGCTCTCCTTGTAGGTCTTGCACTCTGGATGTCTGACCACGATGGTAGCCTCACAGAGTTTTGTATTTCTGCTTTTAAATCTCATCTGGAGGGAAGATGGGCCCAGATAAGTGCAAAGGAATCAGAGATTTCCCTTCCAGGAGTGCTGCTGGCTCAGCTTTGGGGCCTCAAGGAATTTGCACGGCTCTGAAAAGATGCTGGTAAATGCAAGGGTGGATTTACTGGGAAAAATCCATCAACTTTTCCCTCTTAGCACTTCCCCATCTATCACACATGCACTGCTACAAGACGAGGAGCCAGACTGCTGCCCTTCTTCATGTTACAGCTGCTCAGAGCCCTGGAGCACTTGAGCCCCAATTCAGAGATCTCCCAGATTGTTCCTTGGCAATGGAGCATAGCACACAGCATGTAGTTTGTTCTGCCTTTCCACCACAAACCTCTTTTAAGTTGCATGTGACTTTGCCCACACTTCAGCAATTCATCTTGACATTTCCTATGCCTCGGGCTGATTTCTTGGTGTGAAGCTTTCACAAAACCTTTCCTTCAGCTTGTGAACATGAAGTGACTTTGCCAAAGTTTATTTTTAATTATTATTATTTTTTCTTTCTTTTTTTTTTTTTTTCTCTTTCATTTTTTCTTTTTAATTCATGGGGTCAGATTCTCAGCTGGTGTTTAGATTTCACAACTGCTACATACCTAGTCCAGCTGCTGCTGCCACCAAGGCAAACTGCAAACTGTGCAGAAAACCTGTTTTTCATGGCACTGTTAATTCTCACTTAGGCATCAGCCTTTTTTTTTTTTTTTTAATCTGGGAGTCAGGGCTTGCCTGGGCCATAGCTGCAAGGGACTCAGGTCTATGTTGTGTGATGGGCTGGGCTTGATGGGATGTGTTGTCTGAAAGCTGGGTGGCATCACATACTGGTGTCTGACTCAGGTTTGGCACAAATAGTGCCAAAATAATGCTGATGCATGGATGTTTCTGCATGATGCTCCACAACGTGCCTCAGAGGTGGTGGAGGGTCTCAGCTGCATAACTTCTGCTCCAATGCATCTTTATTTTTAGTGCTTTGATTTGCAATTTTTAATGCAGTTTTATGATTCAGCTGGCTGGGGTGCTGGGCCATCTTGTCTAGACTGTACTTTTGCCAAAAAAAAAAAAAAAATTGGACCAGATGATCCTCGAAATCTCTTCCAACCTGGTATTCTGTAATTCTCTAATTAAGAGTGTCTTGTTTTTTCTCCCAAAATCTGATGTGTAACATCTCACCTAAGAGATGCTTTCTCAGCCCAGGTGCCATGGACTCCCAGACACCAGCTGAAGGTCCATCTAGCTCATTCCAAGGGAAGATCTGGTTCATTTGCCAAACCCAGGCTCCCACATGGCTCCCCTGATGTCAGGATTAGGACTTCCACATGGGTGGCAGAAATGACTAAGTGACAGTATGACAATTACTTTTCTCCCAAGCAACCTTTCCTCTTCTTTTGTCCTCCCCACTAACCCAAATTAGGCATTTCTGCTCTGCCTTGTGCAGCCAAAAAAACATTCATCTTCTTTTCAAATAGCCATGTGTCATCTGTTATAAATAATCTTGTCAAGGCCTGTGTAGGGCTTGAAAAATGTGCTAATATTAAGCAGATTTTCTTATTAAAAACCTCGTATCCCGTGCAAGGTCAGTTGGTTCAGTTCACACACTCCAGGAAAGACAAATAACTCCATTAGTGCCTGGTCCTGGTAAAGAATTCACTTCAGCCTAGTAATTTCCTAAGGCAATCATGGAGTCGGGGCTGTAATGTGTTAATTACCCACCCACATGAGGCCCTCAGTGGGATGTACATTGTAGGTCTGGGAACCTAAAAAGAATCATAGGATCACAGCTTGGTTTGGGTTGGAAAGGACCTTAAAAATCATCCAGTTCCAACCCCCTGCATTGGCAGGGACACCTCCCACAGCCCAGGTTGCTCCAAGCCCCATCCAACCTGGGCTGAGACACTGCCAGGGATGGGGCAGCCACAGCTTCCTTGGGCAACCTGGGACAGGGGCTCAGCACCCTTAAATTAAAGAATTTCTTCCTAATTTCTGACCTAATCTCCCCTCATGCCCCCTCATTTTATTACTCCGTGCCCTCATCAAAAGTCCCTCTCCAGCTTTTTTGCAGGACTCTTCAGGAAGGCTCTTAAAAATCAGGTTTTTGCTTCTTGTGGTGGCTTCTTGTTGTCTTTCTCAATCTAACCCCTAGGACAGGGCAAGATCAACTGAGTAAATTTGTCTGCTGAGGGCACATTTGGGATAAATCAGCAATGAGGCAGAGTCTGAGTGACCTCAACCAAGCCCCTCATGGAGGGACTGAGCTCTCCTGTGCCAACCTCCATGGTCTTGAAGTTTGGTCATTACTGTCCTCTGAGGTCTAAAATGCTGCTTGCATCTTCAAGGTATGGTTAGAAAAGATAGGAGATCTGGACCTATCCCCAACTTGCCACACAGAGGCCTCTCTTGGTGCCTCTGTTGCTCATTTGTCCTTTGGATCTCTCTGACCTGATTTATGGACACTCTGGACCTCTTTCTTGCTTTGTGTTGGCATCAGGGAGACCCAGATGGTATCCATCCACATGGGTCCTGCTCATGGAGGAGCTCCTCTGGAGGGGACCAAGTTCCACAGAACCCCTCCTCATCCTATCTGCACCACAAAGCAGAGACTTGCAAAGCTCAGGTGCATATCTGTCCACCTTTCCACCTCTTTCGCCTTTTATTTATCCCAGGAGAATCTACCAGCCACCCAACTCACAAAAGCCTCCAGGGAGAAGGTGGAGAAACCTCAGATCTGAAAATCCCAGGCTTGTTGTCCTCTCCTGGGATCCTTTCTCCCTCTTTCTCCCCCTTTTTAAGCATTATTTAAGATCAATACAAAGCCCCAGGCAGACAGTATTTTCTATTCACCCCCCTTGAGCCAAGGAGAAGTGAATCATCCTCCACAGTCCCCAGGCTGCCAAATGGTGATCAGAGACCATCCAAACACATCCCTGTCTCCCTGGAAAGGGCTCAGGTACCCATCCCTCCTCCTGGCATTAAGGACAAGACATCATTGTGGCTGTCTGAGCTGCCAAAAAAAGAGAGTCTTAAGGATTTGCTCTGTCTCTAGTATGAGGCTCACCTAGGAAGTCATGCCAAGATTTCAGAGGGTTTTCAGATGGAGGGAGGTGGAGCCTTCATTGATTTTCTTTACCAAAAAAGGGCCGTGCCATGGTCAGAGCGTGTTGTGTTTTCCATGCTGGCTTAGATGTTGCCAGGCTGCTGCAGGGTGCAGCTTCATAGGTGCTTCAATATTAAAACTTTTACCAATTATGAATAGAATCATAGAATCATTTAGTCTGGAAAAGACCCTTAAGATCACCCAGCACTGCCAAGGCCACCACTAAACCATCGCCCTCAGCACCACATCTACATGTCCTTAAAATCCTCCAGGGATGGGGACTCCACCACTGCCCTGGGCAGCCTGGGCCAGGGCCTGGAAACCCTTTCAGTGAAGAGTTTTTCCCTAATATCCAATCTAAATCTCCCCTGGCACAACTTGAGGACTTCCCAATTGTGAGGACCCAGCACATCTTTAGATAAGCCACCCAAAAGTTCTGTATCTTGGAAAGAAGGAAATGTGCCCTGTCACCCTTCTGGTTTTATCTGGTTTCCAGTTGTTGCATCTGGTGACACTTCTGATGGCTTTGCAACCTCCACTGAAACCTACAGAGGACAAGAAGGTGCTGGTCACTGGTTCTGGTCTTCACTTTCATCCAGAAAAAGCAAGAAGACAAAAAAGGGATTTGGGGTCCTTGCTTACACTGAAACCTTCCCAAGCCTGAGTGGAAGCAAGAATTGGACCCAAAATGTGCAGCTCAGCCCATAACTGACCAACAAAGCTGTGAAGAGCTTCAATGGGAGCAGGTTGGCTTTTTGGGAATGGTTTATCTCCAGGAGGGATAAATGGTTTATCTCCCACGCCCTGCAGTGGGAGCAGCCAAAGCACCAATCCCTTTATTTCAAGTAAATCAGCTGCACATCAACCCTGCAGCACATTTCTTTTACAGAGATTGTGTTACCTGACATCAAGGTGAGCTCCTGAAATCCAGACTGGACATCTCAGGTTGTCCCTTTTCCATGGAACAAGGCATGGATGGGTCACTTCAAGGGGAGGCACTGGGACATTTCCTCCCCCTTGTCTCCCACGTGCTAAGAGATGGGGCTGCCAGGTCCTGCACACCCTGAAACAAGGTCCCAAATGGGGACAGAAAGGGACTTTCCCAGCTCTTCAGCACAGGGAGGTTGGGCATAAGGAGGAGAAAGAGGTTTTTTTGTTGTCCTACCTGCACCTGGGTTTCAGCTCTGGTCACTGGGCTGCAGAACAAGTGCCAAATTTATTTCTCTGGAGGTGACGACTTCAGAGTTTGTGACATCCTGATCCACAGTTTGTGTGCCTGGATCATGTCCCTCTGGTCTCCTGGACCTTATTTTTGCTGCTAAGAACTTGGGGAACATGCAACCTTTTAAAAACACCCTGATAAACAGGGGGAAAAAACCCAAAACAACAAAATCCCTCGAAGTACAACATTGACATAAAATATTGCAATGAAATTAGGAGGGAGAGCCAGAGCATGAGAGCAGACTGCAAGTTTTAAATCTCTGGAGACCACAGCCAAGGCAGTGGATGTACAAACAGGAAGAAATGGGAAAAACTTTGAGTTTGAGAGGTTTTCCTTGTTTTAAGAGGAGGTGAGCAACTGTGCACACGTTTTTCTCCAAGTGCGGGAGAGAAAGGCAGGCAGGGAGAAAAATGAAACAGCAGTAAAAGCACCCATGTAGCAAGTTAATCCACCTGCAAAAGATGATAATAACTTCACTAGGGAGGATAATGCAAAATTAACATGCACTAATGGTGTCCCTTATACCCCCAGCCTCTGCTTCTCCTCCCTGGGGGCTCAAGCTCCAGGGAATCTCTGTTGGAAACTTAAACCTACTAAATCCCTCCCTGGAGGAGCCTGGCTGCTTTTAGGATCTTCTAGCCCAAGGTGGACATTTAGCACTAACCAGAGCAGAGCTCTTGATACCAAAAGAGATCTACCAGGGGTCCTGATAGTAAATTATCCATGAGCCAGCAGTGTGCCCTTGCTGCCAGGAAGGTCAATGAAATCCTAGGCTGCAGAAAGCAAAATGTGACTAGTTTGCCAAGGGAGGTCATTCTCCCCCTCTACTCTGCCCTGCTGAGGCCACAGCTGGAATCCTGCATCCAGCTCTGGGCTCCCCAGTTGAAGAGAGACTGGGATCTACTGGGGAGAGTCCAAGGGAGGGCAAGAGAGATGAGGGGAGGATTGGAGCATCTCTCTTATGAGGAAAGGCTGAGGGAGCTGTGGAGAGCCTGGAGAAGAGAAGGCTGAGGGGAGACCTTCTCAGTGTTTACAAGTGCCTAAAGGGTGGGTGTAAGGAGGATGGTTCCAGGTTTTTCTCAAGAGTTCCCAGGAACAGGATGAGGGGAATGGGCAGAAGATGGAACATGGGAAGTTCCACCTAAACATGAGGAAAAACTTCCTTGCTATGAGGGTGCCAAGGCACTGGCCGAGGATGCCCAGGGAGGTTGTGGAGTCCTCTTCTCTGGAGATACTCAAAACCCTCTGGATGCATTCCTGGGAGATGTGCTGTAGGTGATCCTGCTTCAGTGGGAGAGTTGAAGTAGATGATCTCTAGAGGTCCCTTCCAATTCTGATGATTCTGGGGTTCTGTGAAAGGGCTGTTTCTTTCCTAGCCTCCCATCCTTAGTCTTCACCAGAAGCATTTGGCCTCACACCCATTGCCACCAAAATTCCTCTGTCAGTATGTCCTGGTTTGGGCCAGGATAAAGGTGATTTTCTGGTTTGTACCTTTGCTTTCAGCTAAGTTTCTTGTAAGTAGCTGCACTTGCTGAAATTAACAGCAAGTTTCTCAGACAGTGTCTGTTTCTAGGACTGATCCCACTGGATGTTTATAGTTACTGCCAGAGACTGGTGTGCAGAGCCAAAGACACTGCTCAGCTCTGAGGAACATTTTACCCTGCAGAAGGAGTAAAGAGGTCCCACCTGAACCCCTCCTTTGGGGAGGCCCGAGACAAGATAGATGCCAGAACTGACCAAACAGAGTATTCCATCCCATACACCTCATACTCAGGATAAATAGGAGGGATCACGAGGGTCAACACCTTTCTGCTTCCTTCCTGCCCCTTCTTCTTCTTCCTGCCCTTCCTTCACCGGTTCCTTGTTTGCTTGGGCATCCTGGGAGGATCCCATCCATTCCTCTGCCTGTGCTCCTGATCCATTCCAGCCTGAATCTGTGTGTTCCTGCCTCCAGCTCCCAAGTGCTGCTGACTCCAGGATTCCAGTCTCTCTCCTTTCCTTATCAGGGAGGAGAGGGAGATTAATAGAGAGCATCTATTATTTGGCTTAATTGCCAGGCCAGTGTTAAACCCTGACACAACATGGTGGGGGCTGAAAGCATCTCAACTGCACGTGCACAATCTCATGGAAACCAGCAGATGTTGAATTGTGTTTAGACCCTGCTGAAAGTGATTTGAGCTAAAAGGAATTGGTGATTTAGAGCTGAGCACTGCACATTGTTGTTGGGAATTCTGGTCAACTTCCTACATAAGAATAATTTCAGCCAGGTTAAAACCCTTCCATAATTTTATAACCATAGAATCACAAAATGCTTTGGGTTGGAAGGGACCTTTAAAGCTCACCTGGTCCAACCCCCTGGAGTGAGCAGGGACATCTTTAAGTACCTCAGGTTGCTCAGAGCCATTTCCAGCCAGACCTTGAGTGTTTCCAGAGATGGGGCATCTACCACCTCTCTGGGCAACCTGGTCCAGTGTCTCACCACTCTCACTGTAAAACATTTCTTCCTGCCATCCAGTCTGACTCTTCCCTCTGTTAGTTTAAAACCATCACTCCTTGTCCTATCACAACAGGCCCTACTAAAAAGTCTGGCCCCAAAGGATGTGCAGCTAAGATGCTCAGACTTCATGTGTCTTCAAATTCATCTTTTCCTTCATCAGTGCCTCCTTGCTTCATGAAGGGAGATAATTTCCTTCTCATGGTACTTTGAGGTTGTCCTTGGAGGTCATCCTGCTGGTCCTCCCTCTTTGCCTGGGAGCAGGAATCTGCAAAGCCATGGGAGAAGAAAAGCTCCCATGCAGCACTGGCACAAAACATCCAAGGGTGGAAATACAAACACGTCCTATAAAAACACAAACCAAGAGAGTAAGTGAAAGAAATCATTCCTGAAATTTCCTCTCTGCTGAGAGAGGCTGGCAATAAATGGTTTTAGACACATGCTACAGAATGAACCATTACAGCTTTTCTGTCAGGCCTCACCTGTTGTTATTTCTAATGTTTCCTCTTCCCAAGCCTGGGCAGGGTTTTGCATTGAGGCAATATAGTTGCTTTTGTTCAAGGACCAGATGAGTTACCCCATCTTGTAACCAGGAATTTGTCATAAATGAGCAAACATCTGTTAAATTGAGCTGTGCTGCCTGAGAGGTTGGCAGTTTGCTTTTTTTTTCTTTTTTTTTTTTTTTTTTTTTTTTTTTTTTTTTTTTTTTTTTTTTTTTTAAATAATAATAAAAAAAACCCCACAAAATAAAATAGACTGGATTTCTGGAGCAGTGTAACCAGCAGGATACACCCAAGTGAAGGCAGAGACCTCTCTGGATGATTTATAATTTGCAATGCACTTCAGTGAAGTGTCTGAAGCAGAAAGGGGGACTGGGGAAGTGGAAATGGGATGAACTGATCTGGTTTTTCTACTGGAGCTTGCTTTGCTCCAGGAGGAACATCTGAATTTCACCTCAGCCCCATGCAACACAGACAACAAAAGTTAGTAGAAAGAGAAGTTTTTCAGGACAGCTCAATGAGTGCTAATTGCTCAGAGATGTAATATTCTTCTGATGGTTCTGGGGATTTTAAGCCACAAAGTCCCTAGAGCTCTCAGTCAGGTTTTTAGCTGGTGAAACTCAATACAGCCCTCAGGATTACAGGACAACTTCCCACAATTTGCACCATCTGACAAACGCTCACCCCTGGATGCTTAAAAAGAGCAATTCTGAATCAGAAATATATATATGTGTGTGTGCATATATACATGTATATATAAAATCATCTTTGGAGATCATTTCTGTTGAAGTCAGTAACAATTTGATTTCATGGGCAGCCTGAAAGTTTGAGCTTTCTACCTCTGCTTCAGTCTTATTCCTGTATTATTTTGTATTTTCCATAGGTGAACTTCCACCAGCTCTTCCCTTGGTTCCTGATGCAACATGGAACTGTGGCACTGCAATTCAGTCACCAGCTCGTGCTACAGAAAACTTGGCAAAAGTTTTGCCCCAAAAAAGAAAAACTCTCTTCCATCTCATCTGCCCAAAATCTGATGCACCTAACCTTGCTTTAGGTGCAAGAAATCCGGCAAACATTACTTGCATCTCACCTACAGGAAAGGGAGAGGCAGGGAAGGATGCTTGCTTTGACCTTGTTTCTTGTCCAAGTCTTTGCTTTCATTCTGCATTCTCACTGGACAGAAGAACTCACCAAGCCCCCAGGGCCTGGCAGAAAATGATTAGAGAGAAACCTTTTCCTAATGAAACCTGATGCAAACCATTTGCTGAAGGTTATGCCATGACAGAGGCTGTGCCTGCTCCCTGAAGGAGTATGATGAGGCATCTCCTCTGCAGCCTTGTTCAATGTGTTTGGTCCAGAAGAGATCTGAGGGCAGGTAATAAACTTATCTGCATCAGATTAAATTGCCAGTCCTGCCCTCCCTCTCCCTGCCCTCTTTCCCTCCCCAGATCAGTTACACACATCAAGCCAAATAAAGATAAATGCACGACAGAGTTCGTTCAAGTGATTGAAAATCAAGATGGAGCTGCATATTTTTCATCAATGCTATCCCAGGATATAAAGATAAATTCCCCCACTTCATATTTTAACAGAGCTTATCATAATCACCGGTAATAGCAACCAAATGTTTTTCATTTGTTACATTTTAAAGGGGGCTGGGGGAACAGTTTCCTGGTTGTAGGCTCATCGACTCTAATTTTAAGCTGGTGTCAAGGGTCACTTCCACTTTATGTTGCATTTTTGATGAGTGGTTTTTGCTGGAAAACCTGGCTTGACTACCTAATCGTTTGAAAACCTAAATGACTGCAAGAAAGAGCAGAGCTATGGAAGTCAAAGTGGTGGTGGTGGGGAAGGAGATTTGGAACCTGGGCTGGGATTCGTCACCAATGAGATGAAAACCTTGGTCCAAAGTGTCTCTTTACAAGTTGTTTTTTTCCCAAAGAAGTAGAGGATATTTGGAGATCCCATGTTTTGCCCCTTTCTCTGGCATGACCTAAAGGATTCCCCCCCTCTCTGAAAGTCTTGAAGGACAGGTTGGATGGGGTTTGGAGTAACCTGGAGGTATCCCTGACCATGACAGGGTTTGGAACTAGATGGTCTTTAAGTCCCTTTCCAGCCCAAACCATTCTATGATTCTGAGATGTCTTTCCAAACTATGAGCTCCATGGAGCTTTGGTTCCTTTTTTTTTTTTTTCTCAAATTCCAACATGTGGTGGGAGTGTGTCCCCCAAGAATTTCCACCAGTAAGCCAGAGTTTTAGGCCAAATCTGAGCAATCCCCAAGGATCTATTAGTGCTGCTCTTCTGTGCTCCGTTCTTTCCTGACGGGATGCTGCTCAGTGCAATAAAAAGGGGAAAGAGAAAACCTTCATTACCCCAAGTAATCTGCAGCTGCAAATTTCTGGTTTCTGGTACAGCAAAGGCCACACGAGCTCATATTGAAACTCTGGTTCCTTACTAAGGAAACAGCAATATTGTCACACTGATGGAAACCTTCCCTTCTCATCCAAAAGTGAGGACACCTCCCTAGGAGGTACCTGGGACAATTCCCTGGTTACAAACTCATTGAGGAGGTGGGGAGAAGGCCACAGAGTTGGTAGAGGCTTGAAGAAACATCCTTTCAGGTCTGGCAAGTAAATGACTGGGGTGCATCAAAAGTGGAGCTTTTGGAACAGGAAAAAGGCACCCCTGCAAAAGGAGTGAGCTGGGACACAGAGAACACCATAAAAATTCAGGATAAAAATTCAACACCATAAAAATTCAGGAAAATAAGGATAATGTAAGAGGTCCATTAGGGTTGGATTTTTTTGTAGGAATCTCTTCAGAGATAGAAGAATCTCCACTGGATTTGATGGGACTTGAAGGGAAACACTCTCAGACTTGTCATCCTGCAAACTGGCAAATGATTTGTTCCTTAGTTCTTTTGTTTCCTCCTCCTTCAGCAAGTGTAACCCTGATTGTTTTTTAACCAAAAAACAAAGCATCAGGGAAAAGAAGGCTAAAGCTGAGGAGCAGGCTGACCTGTCAGTCTCCAACCCATATATTTCAGTAGTTTCTAATATAATCACAATCACAATAAAAAGGGGCTTTGGAGCAGATTGCAACAACATCTGGAGTGTTTGCATCCTAGTGGTGGATTGGCAGCCATATCCCACATGGCACAAGAAAGGTCATGGCTGGCCATGGAAGGAGAGCTCTTTCCTAAGGTCTGAGCAGATAAAGTGGAAAGGTAACATCATCTGGTGATAAGCTACCAATGCCTTACCCTCTGGTAAAACACACACAATAGAAAAGGAAGGAGAAAAGAGAGGAATAGAATGTCAGGAATGCAGCTGAATGGTGATGGGGGAACCCCGGTGGATTAGGTAAAAGTTAAGCTTGAAATCTTGGTTTTTCAAGACTTGTGTTTCAAAATAATTTGGGAAACTGGGTAACAAGAGGAAAAGTAACACATTCATTGGGATCTCACTGAACAGACCAATCTAGGGAGGCGAATCAGGATCTTGATGCCCCCACCTGCCAGTGCTTCAGCCTGGTCTATGCACTCTCTCCGTGGAGATGAGAATGTGGGAGAGAGATGGAGATGCCCAAGGGCCAACTTTCAATACTCCAGGGCAAGTCTTGAGCCCATTTCTGCACCCCAGCTCTCTGAAGTGCCCCTGGGTTCTCTGGTTTCTGTGTAGCCTCATGAGGACACCAGAATAAATCCAGGATTAGTCAGTGAAGCAACTTCAGACTTAAGCTGTTGCAAAACTAAAGCTGGAAGAGTCAAGTGGCTCCAGTGTAACATCCTTCATGAAGCAGAAAAGCTGTCTGGGCAAGACCATCCCTGCACACTTAGGGCAGGATAAAAGAAGTCTGGCATAACACTAACAAGAATTAAGAATATGTACAGCAAGGACCACAGGTAGAAAGGAAACATTGAAGGTGGGAGCATCTTCACTTGCTGCAGTTACATTTGATGATTTATTTCTGTTCCCTGTATTTACTGGAGCTGGAGTTTCCCCAGGATATTCAGGGCACTGGAGGTCAGCAAAGAAAAGGGGCACAGAGTCTCTGTGATCTCACCTTTGGATCTGCTCCAAAAGATAACACTGATGCTACAGGAGGAGTCCTTGCTGGGAGCTGAGGTCATTGCTCCAATCCTATTTATTCAGGGGAATAAATACACCGTGTTGTAACCCTATTGCAACTTTCTGACATCCAGACAAAGCACACAGGACCTCAGTCCACCCTCCAAGCAGGCAGTATGAGGAAAATGCAAACCATCAAAAAACTCCCACAGCTATGGACAGAAAATGAGCTGTTCCCCCCTGCTTGCTTTTCACTTGCTAGATAAAATTTACTGCAAGCCTTGCTGGGCCATGTGGACTTTGCAACAGGAATGAAAATGTGAGTTAAATAATAACAAATCCACAAATCATAGAGAAGGGTCAGATAAGCTCTCTGTATCTCGTTAAGCTGCAGATTTATGAATTGTGCCCTGCCCTGCTGCTGCAGACAGTAGCATTACCAAAGGCTTGGAGAGTCTACATGGGAACAGACTCTCAGCAGGGGATGGGACATTTCTGATATTTATTGGTCCGACCTGCACGGTCAACTCCATGGAAGAGTTTCTGCGTCTCACATTGTGATTTCTCACTCAGTTCAATAGTGAATTAAGCCCTGCAACAGGAGCTGTGTACTGATGACTGTAAATCTGGGACCCACTGAGTCCAGGAGAGCAATGAGGGGTTTTGTGGTACAGGTAATGAGCTGGGCAGGGACCAACCACCACACCATACCTCTGGGTGTTGTTATGGCCTTTGTTTTATTTTTAATTTCCCTGTCTGCTCCAGAGCTGAAGTGATAAGTGTAGAATAGATCTCCAGGCAGTTATGGGTAGAGCAGTTTGATGCTGATGGAGGACAACCTGGGTAGACTCTGTTCCTCTCCTTTTCTTTTCTTTTCTTTCTCCAGCAATGGGATGTGTTCCACGTGCTCTTGTGTCCATTTGAAGACAGTTTGACTCTAAGAGTGCAGCATTGCAAAGGTGAGCTTGAGCTTCTCAATGTGGTGGTCCTGGGGGAGGGTTAGGTTGGATATTAGGGAAAAATTCTTTATAGAGAGAGGGTGATCAGGCATTGGAATGGGCTGCCCAGGGAGGGGGTGGATTCTCCATCCCTGGAGGTTTTGAACAAGAGACTGAATGTGGCACTGAGTGCCATGGGCTGGGAGCCACGGGGGGAGGGGATCAAGGGTTGGATTTGATGATCTCAGAGCTCCTTTCCAACCTGGATGATTCCATGATTCTATGATTCTATAACCTTTTGGCAGCTGGTTGGGATTTGCCACCACCACCAGCCCTGGGGGAGGTCACACATGGGGCTTCTCCATCTCTCTCTCAGCCCTGACGCTGAGTGATTACAGTCTTCAAGGCAGATCCATAACTCAGCCCTAATTCCAAAGGAGGCCCTGTGTCAGTGAGCAGAGAGACACACCAGTGATGAGGATTGCCTTTGAATCCTAGGCTGTAATTTTTGGATACGGAGCTCAGAGCAGCTGACCTGTCATTCTGCAGCTAGACCTTGAGCCAGGGCCATGGAGGTCAAGAGAAAATAAGAGAGCAAGAGAGCAGCAAATGATTCATTCTTTCAATCATTCAGTCCTCAGGAGCAATAGCTATCTCAGTCTTCAGCATGGAAGCTGATGATGAATGGTTTTATTACCAATGGTAATTTAAACCATGTGCAATTTTTACCATATTACCTGTTTTTCTCCCTGCCCTCAGCTCTGGGAGTTCTGCTCTAAGGATACTTGCACCGTTCACCTCCTACATTGGGATGGGTAAAGCATCACCTCCCATTTCCAAAAAGCTCTCAGTGATTTGGGGTGCATTTATCTCCCCTTAAAATGCCCTTTATAATTTCCTCCTCCCCCCCCCCCNGGTGTCAAAGTTGTGTTTTTAAGTAGGTAGGACAGGCAGTTCCTCAAATACTTAAAAAATCAGAAATGGACGATAGTGCTTTTAAAGAAAGAAAATTTCAGCAACAATTTTAGGCTCTATCCAGGTAGTATAGATTGCACCAACCCTAGAAAACTTTTGGAAACTTCTTGAAGAAGTTCTTTCTGTCTTCTTCTAGAGGAACCCCAGGAATATTCCAAAATCATCTCCCTTTTATTGCTTGTCATTTCATTCTTTTCCAGATCATTTATTACTCTATACCAGCCCCAAAGAACCTCACCAGCAGGCTGAAAATTGATCTTCCTTTTGTTAATTTGTTTTTTTGCCTCTTGCATGGGCCCACTCCTGAGCAGAGCTGTCATGTCTGTCTCACTTGCATAGGAGTCTCTAGTGATAAACTTCATTGAAGTATAATTTAATTCTGCTCTCCCATTAGCAATCATACCCCTCCCTTTTTTCAGTAACATGCTGTCCTGCTTTGGGCCAGGATAAAGGTGATTTTCCATCTTGGACTTTTGCTTTCAGCTCAGTCTCTTGTCAGCAGCTGCACTGCTGGAATGAACAGCAAGTTTCTCAGGCAGTGTCTGCTCCTGGGACTGATCCCACTCCAGGGTTATAGTTCCAGCTGGAGCCTGGGGTGCAGAACCAGGGACACTGCTCAGCTCTGAGGAACATTTTGCCCTCCAGAAGGAGTAAAGAGGTCGCACCTGAACCCCTCCTTTGGGGAGGAAGGGACAAGATA
Organism: Florisuga fusca; assembly: GCA_038090715.1. NCBI lineage: Eukaryota > Metazoa > Chordata > Aves > Apodiformes > Trochilidae > Florisuga > Florisuga fusca. The sequence goes on from JAAWXA010000007.1 coordinate 929,242, forward strand.
GATGCCAAAACTGACCAAACAGAGTATTCCATCCCATACACCTCATACTCAGTATAATTGGAGGGATCACAAGGATCAAATCCCTTCCTGCTTCCCCTTCTTCCCCTCTCCCTTTCTGTGTCCAGCAGATCCAGGGAGGTTCTCCTCCCCCTCAGCTTTGCCCTGGTGAGACCACACTTGGAATACTGGATCCAGTTTTGAGCTCCCAAATTGAAGAGTGACAGGGATCGACTGGAGAGAGGCCAAGGGAGAGCTATGAGGGTGATGAAGGAACATGAACATCTCACCTGTGAAGAAAGACNCTCCCCCCCCCCCCCCTCTTTTGCTCCTGGAGAAATTGCCAGACATCTTAAACTCATTTGAAAATACGTGTCCTCCACCATCATCTATTATCTAAGGTTCCCATGTGAGCTCCATCATCAAAGACCACCAGATGGATAGCATGGGTTGCATGGGGCCCCCAGCATGGGATGGCTTGAAAACAGAATTAGTGCACAGAGCACATCCTCTGTGTTTCCACCTTCATTGGAAAGGGGGAATGGGCTCTGGCAGGTGAAGGGCATGAGCAAGGTACAAAGCAAGGGTCTAGTGACATGGGATAATGGATGATGGCAAGATGGAGACCAGGGAGGTGGGAACTAAGGGGGAGTGTAGGGATTCCTCCCAAAGAGCTGAAATGGCACTATCCTTGCTGATGGCTTTCAGCTGTTTGGGTGCATCTGGAGATTTCTGCTTTATTAAAAAGGGTTCGTGCTGGAGATAGGTGCAGGCTGAAACCTGAACTTTCACACGCCTTGGAGGGGTTTGGATTTAGACCTGGATGCAAACCATGTCTCACATATCCAGGGGCTGGGAAGAGAGAGAGGTGTTGTGTCAAGAGGTAAATGATGAGGATTCAGCCAGTCAGGTTGTTCTACTCTGGTTACCATCAGTCAGCTAAATCAAGGGGGGCTGGTCCCTTGCTGGGCTGATCAGCAGCATGTGTTTCTGGAGGAAATTCCTTCTTCCAAGTGTAAAGTATGTGTTCTGTGCACGGTCTCACATGAAGCCATTCAAGGCATGGTTGTGCTGTGTCTCTAAAACAACCCAGTGAAACAACTGCTGCCAGGTTCAGCAAGGATTCTGAGTGAAATTGTCACCTCGTTCCCAGAGACGTGTAATTCTGATGCCACCAAATCCTAATTTACCAAAGCTTATTGTCCTTATTGTGGTTGCTAAGAAAAAGTTTCAGAAAGACCAGCAATAATGGCTCAAAACCCAGAAGTCAAAGGAAAAGTTTATCAAAGGTATTTTATGGCAGAATCTCATGATTTTGGTGTCAAAGTTGTGTTTTTAAGTAGGTAGGACAGGCAGTTCCTCAAATACTTAAAAAATCAGAAATGGACGATAGTGCTTTTAAAGAAAGAAAATTTCAGCAACAATTTTAGGCTCTATCCAGGTAGTATAGATTGCACCAACCCTAGAAAACTTTTGGAAACTTCTTGAAGAAGTTCTTTCTGTCTTCTTCTAGAGGAACCCCAGGAGTATTCCAAAATCATCTCCCTTTTATTGCTTGTCATTTCATTCTTTTCCAGATCATTTATTACTCTATACCAGCCCCAAAGAACCTCACCAGCAGGCTGAAAATTGATCTTCCTTTCTTAATTTGTTTTTTTGCCTCTTGCATGGGCCCACTCCTGAGCAGAGCTGTCATGTCTGTCTCACTTGCATAGGAGTCTCTAGTGATAAACTTCATTGAAGTATAATTTAATTCTGCTCTCCCATTAGCGATCATACCCCTCCCTTTTTTCAGTAACATGCTGTCCTGCTTTGGGCCAGAATAAAGGTGATTTTCTGTCTTGGACTTTTGCTTTCAGCTCAGTCTCTTGTCAGCAGCTGCACTGCTGGAATGAACAGCAAGTTTCTCAGGCAGTGTCTGCTCCTGGGACTGATCCCACTCCATGGTTATAGTTCCAGCTGGAGCCTGGGGTGCAGAACCAGGGACACTGCTCAGCTCTGAGGAACATTTTGCCCTCCAGAAGGAGTAAAGAGGTCCCACCTGGACCCCTCCCTTAGGGAGGAACAGACAAGAGAGATGCCAGAACTGACCAAACAGAGTATTCCATCCCATACACTTCATACTCAGTATAAATTGGAGGGATCATTAGGGTCAAACCCCTTCCTGCCCTTCCTGCTTCCTTTCCTCGCCTGTTCCCTGTTTGCTTGGCGTTGAGGTGGAACTTCCCATGTTCTACCTTAACCCCATTCTTCCTTGTCCTGTTATTGGACACCCCTGAACAGAGATTGTCCCCTTCCTCTTGACACCCACCCCTCAGATATTTACAGACATTTATCAAATCCCCTCTCAGCCTCCTCTTATCAAGCAGTCCCAGGTCTCTCAGTCTTTCTTCACAGGTGAGATGTTCATGTCCTTTCATCATCCTCATAGCTCTCCCTTGGCCTCTGTCCAGTCGATCCCTGTCACTCTTCAATTTGGGAGCTCAAAACTGGATCCAGTATTCCAGGTGTGGTCTCACCAGGGCAGAGCTGAGGGGGAGGAGAACCTCCCTGGATCTGCTGGACACAGAAAGGGAGAGGGGAAGAAGGGGAAGCAGGAAGGGATTTGATCCTTGTGATCCCTCCAATTATACTGAGTATGAGGTGTATGGGATGGAATACTCTGTTTGGTCAGTTTTGGCATCTATCTTGTCCCTTCCTCCCCAAAGGAGGGGTTCAGGTGGGACCTCTTTACTCCTTCTGGAGGGCAAAATATTCCTCAGAGCTGAGCAGTGTCCCTGGTTCTGCACCCCAGGCTCCAGCTGGAACTATAACCCTGGAGTGGGATCAGTCCCAGGAGCAGACACTGCCTGAAGTGGGGTGCAGGAGGACTTTGGTACATGGTTTGCTCAAAGTACAGGCAGCTTTTGTGACCATGGGAAATCATGAGTTTGATGTAGTTTCCCCATCACAGAGCTCTTCCCTTATTACACATTGTTGTTAAGAGCAGTTCATGGCTCCACATGAATAGCCTGAAACAGGGTGAAGATGGAAGACAAAATTTTCTTCCTTCCTCCTAAATCTCACAAATGGGAAAGCTCTCATGAGAAATGGCCACATCAGTAGTTTCTGTAATTAATTCCCCCAGCATTCATCCCATCCCCTTCAACCAAGGGGACAGGTTTCTCGTTCCCAGTATCCTCCAGTGTGTGTTTTATAACCCAAATGGGACACGGTGGCCTTAGCACTGAGACATGTGACACCCATGTGACAAGCATCATTTGCTTATCTCACTGGATGTGTGCTGGATGGGGTCAGGATTCTGTAGGAGTTTTCAGCTCATGAGCATCCAACATCCCTCCAGTTCTCCTCAAGGTCCTGAGCTGAGGGAGAAGGTCCCTGAGCTCTCTCTGTCTTGAGAGCTCATCAGCTGGAGCAGGGAGGAGGATTAGTCAGCCTGCCAAGCAAGCTGAGGCTGTTTGCAGTGAATTTGCTCCACAATCCTCTCCCAAGGTCCTGCATGCAACCAAACACATTTGGCTACCCCTAGTGCTCATTAACAGAGGTTGGAAGGAAACACTTGGAAAGGAAAGAATAAAGTATGGTCCCATAAAGAGGAGCATTGCAAAGGAGGAGGAAGGGATTCAGCTCCAAATGCAACTTGTCATTCGGACCTTTGAAGGTGATGAGGGAGAAAAACACAGCATCAAGTGAAGGTTCCAAGGTGCCTCTTATTTCCTTTGTCTTTAAGTGGTGTTGGGAAGTGGAGAGCATGGGCCTCCTGTACACTGCACATACACGTAGTGATTGATGACATCCAAACATCTAATACCTAAGTGGAAAAGACATATATATGGTCAGCAGGGGGCAAAAATTAAACAAAAAAAGAAAAAAAAAAGGAAGAATAAAAAAGGATTTGCTTGCTCTCATCTTTTGTTTCTGCCTTCAGTTCAGCAACTCACTCACCTTCATGGTTTCTGGTTTTTTGGGAGAGGGCTAGACAGAAGGGGACAACTACACTCCCCCATCACCTCTGAAGATCAACAAGCCAATTTGTAGACTGACTTTCCAACCAGAACCCAGCTCTGTTCCCTGGGAAGCCTCTTCTGGGGTATTTCCAGCCACTCCAACACACTCCCAGCCCTCAAGGGCTTCAATAGTCCTTGTTGTGCATAAGGGAGAAATGATGTCAGGATGCAGGAAGGCCAGACAAGGAAAATCCACTTCTGGAGGGTTATGGTGTGTGTTATCCCCCATGGGGCCACTGCAGCACACTGATGCTCATACAACATCTGGGTCAGCAGGCAAGCTCTGCTTGTGGGAAACGTTTCATGAGATGGGTCCGTGGTTGAAGCACAAGGAATAAAATAGGACAAATAGGACTGGATCAGTGTTTGGGGTTTCTGTTTTTCAACTTAGACTATGACCATGGTCCTAAGAGCAAATCTAGGAAATCCAGAGTGGAGACTACTGGAAAAAGAAACAAAAGTCAAAGATAAATCACATCCCTGGCACTAAATTGCAGCCCTGACCCCCACCAAACCCTGCTTAGCATCTTGATGTGTTTTGCTCTAGCATTGCAATGGTTAAACTATAAAGCTAAATACAAGCTGCTGCACTACTAGCTGTAGTAGGCAATTGCTGTCACATGCTCAGCCCTCATCTGGATGCATACACAACTCACCAGAGGACCCAAATAAATGTTAATTGTGCTCCAAAATCACTGACAGCCCACAGAAAATGTCACGTATGAAAGATGTGTGACAGAGGTCAAAAATCTGGAGAAACAATAGATCAGACCACTGCCAAATTACACTAAATTTGTAACAGAAATGGAAGATGTGGGAGTCTGAATGAGAAAGCTCAGTAGACTTACCAACTGTCAAGTTTTTTTACTCTGGCCTGTGAAGATTTTATTATCATATATATCCAGCATATATAAAGTGGAAAGAAGGGAGCCTCTGAAATATGAAGAGCAGGTGAAGAAACTGAGGACAGTGCCTCAGAGACACCAAAAGAGCTGCATCAAAGGCCAGGCACTGCAGGTTGGGATTGGTTTTGGTGATGCTAAACACCAAAGAGAAGGTGCACATAGAAGTATGTTCCCTGAAGACTCCTCTTTATGAACAGTGTTCATAGGCACTTGGAGAAGAAATGGTTTTTTTGAAGTTGTCTCCATTGGGCTGCAACAAGTCGAAGGTGTTCTTGACCTCAGTTGCCTCTCTGAGGCTGGATAAAATGAGGTTTAAAATATGAAACTCTAAATGTCTGCACATGAAGATGCTAAAGGAGTGGAGGTAGAGGAGGGGAGGTGGAGGTGGGCACTGATTTGCTGCAGGAGGTGGAGGTCTGAAGTGGAAAGATTGAGTTGAAGTTAAAGGCAGAAAATGGGGTAGAGGAGTGAAGGAGGCTGGAGAAAAAGCTCCTTTAGTGAATTCTTGGATAAAGAGCAGAACAATTCTTCCCAGACATCCCCATTTGCCCAAACCAAGTGTCAACCCTCATGCTCCCAGAAGAATTTTATCAAGTGTTATAAGCATAGGGAAAGCAGGTGAACCTCCACTGATGTGAAAGTGCCAAACAGGTATGAGGTTCACCAGATATCAACAGGATGCACAAAAAGGCATGAGAAAAAAAAAAAAAAAAAAAAAAAAAAGAGACAGAGAGAGGCTACTAGCTGGAAATACTGAGCTGAACTGGTCACATGGGATAGACAGCTGAGACACAACACCCAAATTTTTGGGAACAGAGGCACTCTCCAGAAAACACCAGAAAGCTGGAGGTGCCTCATGCTGGCCAAATGTGATCAATGATATCTGAGGTCTGTTGAGCAGATGTTATGCAGGCAAGGAAGTGCTGGCCAAGCAACAAACAGAGACAACAAAAATATACAACATCCCCCGTAGATTTTGGAACAAAGGAGGAAAGGACCTTTTCATCACAAACCACACAAACTACCTCATGGTTGCAGACAAATTTCAGGCTGAAGGGAGGTAGATGAACTGCCAGATGAAATGCAATAAGGCAAAGAAGCATTTCTGCAGGCACCTTGTTTGACTTGCAGTAACTTTGCATGATTTACCCAGGAAGAAAAATCCTCTCCCAGCATGTTGCCCTCTGACCGTGACCAAAATGCAAAACTGAAGCAGCAGTTTTGTTGGCTAGGATTGTACTGAAGGGAGCAAAGACAGTGCCTGCTGAGGCATTCTCTAGGGGAGAAATACACTCAGTGAAGACCAGCATGATGCTCCAAGCCAAGAACCAAAGTCCAAATACTTGCACAGCATGAAAGAACCAAGAGGAGTGGGAAAAAATACCAGATGAGGAGGAAGACAGTCAAAAACCAGGGCTTACCTTTCTCACAAGCTGGAGAGCTTGTAGAATACCTTTTTGGGGCCTTTTCCAGGGGAAGACTATGTTCTTGGAACAAAATGTGACCGTGTAAGAGAACTCCATGTGCTGAGAAAGGAGTCCTCTGAAGCCACGAGGATGTTTGCCCATTGCACATACGAGCTACAGATGCTGATTACAGATCCACTGAGACTTGACTGGAGGGACAGAGAAGGAACACGGGCTGTGAGCTAGCAGCAGATCCAGAAATACATGCAAAATATCACATACCCCCAGAAGAAATACATTCTGGAGAGTTTCCTGTTCTAAAACCAAAGGTCAGCCCCAGTTCACTGCAATTTTAAAATAATCAAGGGCTTTCCATTGAGGGCTGAGATCCCTTGTCCAGCCCACTGCTAGCCCTCATCTCTGGCTTTTTTTGCTTTGTGGGCCATTTCTGGGCCCTACGTTATCTGTATATCCCATAGCTAAGCTATAGACTAAAATGAGACTGAGAAACCTCTGAACTCAACATTTAGTCTTGTAATTCTTTGAAAGCAATAAAAGCCAATCTCCTTCCAAAAAGTGTTGCTGTGAAACGGTTCTGAACAATGCACAACATGAAAAGGTATCAAAGGGAGCAGCATGGAATGTGAAACATGAGAAGAGATGTATTATTATTACCTGTTTGTATCTTAAATTTTTCTCAAAGAAGAAGAGAAGAGAAGAGAAGAGAAGAGAAGAGAAGAGAAGAGAAGAGAAGAGAAGAGAAGAGAAGAGAGGAGAGGAGAAGAGAAGGGAAGAGAAGAGAAGAGAAGAGAAGAGAAGAGAAGAGAAAAGAAGAGAGGAGAGGAGAA
>JAAWXA010000007.1:948381-977880 GCA_038090715.1 Florisuga fusca
AAAAAGAAAAAGAAAAAGAAAAAGAAAAAGAAAAAGAAAAAGAAAAAGAAAAAGAAAAAGAAAAAGAAAAAGAAAAAGAAAAAGAAAAAGAAAAAGAAAAAGAAAAAGAAAAAGAAAAAGAAAAAGAAAAAGAAAAAGAAAAAGAAAAAGAAAAAGAAAAAGAAAAAGAAAAAGAAAAAGAAAAAGAAAAAGAAAAAGAAAAAGAAAAAGAAAAAGAAAAAGAAAAAGAAAAAGAAAAAGAAAAAGAAAAAGAAAAAGAAAAAGAAAAAGAAAAAGAAAAAGAAAAAGAAAAAGAAAAAGAAAAAGAAAAAGAAAAAGAAAAAGAAAAAGAAAAAGAAAAAGAAAAAGAAAAAGAAAAAGAAAAAGAAAAAGAAAAAGAAAAAGAAAAAGAAAAAGAAAAAGAAAAAGAAAAAGAAAAAGAAAAAGAAAAAGAAAAAGAAAAAGAAAAAGAAAAAGAAAAAGAAAAAGAAAAAGAAAAAGAAAAAGAAAAAGAAAAAGAAAAAGAAAAAGAAAAAGAAAAAGAAAAAGAAAAAGAAAAAGAAAAAGAGAAAGAGAAAGAAAAAGAAAAAGAGAAAGAGAAAGAAAAAGAAAAAGAAAAAGAAAAAGAAAAAGAAAAAGAAAAAGAAAAAGAAAAAGAAAAAGAAAAAGAAAAAGAAAAAGAAAAAGAGAAAGAGAAAGAAAAAGAGAAAGAAAAAGAGAAAGAAAAAGAAAAAGAGAAAGAGAGAAAGAGAAAAAGAAGCACAGAGCATCTATTGCTACCTCTATTCTCAAAAGTCATCTCACCAGTGAAACAAAGCTCCCAAAATTTGCCTTTGGATGTTACAGCCCAAACACAATAGCTTTTGTCACCTTAGGCAGTTTTTTATTGCTGTTTCCTTCAACACTGGTCAATATTTGCATAATAAAGTTTCTCTGATGCTGGAATGCAGCCATGTCTTTGGAAACAAGCCCTGGCTCTGTCGGGAATGCCTCTTAGAACGAAAGAAATATCTGAATTTCCTTAATTTGTGCAGGGATTTCCCTTTCAGTAGCTTGGCTGGCCCTGGTGGAATAATAGCTAAAGGAGACATTGTGCCCTTTTATTTTCTTCTTTCTCTTCGTGCTTCAGAGGTCAAGATTGTATAAACTGCAGCTCTGCTAAACTGGAGGAAAATCTTCTGATAATCACAGTAAAAGCACAGTTGAAGATGCAGCTGGATTTTTGCAGGGGAAGCAGCTGGGGGATCTGTTTCAAATAGGCAGGATTTGGGGAAATTCCTAAAGGCTGGGAATACATGTGGCATTTCTGAAGTGCAACATACCTGGGAGATAGAGAGCTCACACCAATGTTTATTACAGTAATAACACCTGTGGCCTCTGCAACCTGAAAGCTCGACAGAAGGGAGATAATCAGGGGCTGGGATATGGTTTGGATGTTGGTTCATATCCAGTCTGGTTTGATAGTGAAAAACCAGTTTTCTGGTGAAAAAACTGCCATCTCCTCACTGCCTGGAGGCAGTAAGTAGACATTTCTACATTTTAGAGAAGCCAGAGCTGCTGGAGGAGCTGTTTTTTCTTCCAGGCTCACTTAAGGAGACACAGTTTCCCTTTCATCCTATCTCTGAAGTCCCACCAAGCCTCTCAAATCATCTGTCACATCACTTCTCCCCTTGGAGATGAACTTGCAGATATCTCAAGTGTCAAGCCTGCCTTGTTTGCCCTGCCCGACCTGGGATCTCCAGAGCAACTCCACACAATGATGCCTGAAGACAAAATATGGGGACAGCTCTGTCCTTTGACAAGGGCCAGATGGAAGGCCTAAATAACTTTCCCCCACCAACTAGAGAAATGGGACAGCAGTGTCTGAGTACACTCAGGGGTGAAGAAAAAGATTCCTGAGGTTGGTAGATGAGCTGCTGGCTTTCATAACTCCAGAAGAGCAAGGTCATGGTGTCAAGAGACACAAATTCCTTAAGCCAAATGCAGGCAGGCTTTTGGAGTAGTGACCTTCCAGTCACTGAGCAAGCAGAGCTCACAGTGTCCATGATTTTATGCTAAAACATTGCCTGAAGCACTTTCCTATGTCTTCCTGCAGTCAAATCACCCATATTCCTGTAGACCACATCCAGGCTATGAAGCAGATTTAGACCACAAGCATTTTGGCAGGAGGTCCTTTTGTACATATAGTAAGTCCACGTTCGTGTTGCATGAGGACCTAGAAGATTGCTCTGATATTTTCAGCAACTTCAAGATCTGCCTGGAATGTCAAGCCCATGCATTCTGCATTAAAGACAAAGTGAGTTTCCTTTCTCAGAGAGCAGTCCACATCTGCCTCCTCTCTTACAGACATCATCTGTGAACAGCTGGAAGTTGGGGCTCCAACACACACCCCAGTTATGGCAGCTGAATGCATTGCCACATCTGGGCTGAGCTGCAGGAACTATCCCACTGGATATTCTCCACAGAAGGCAAGCAGAAGTTGGGCATTTCTGAGTGGTAAATTGCGTTGATGTGAATGACCTCATGTTTGGTTGCCATGGATTACCTTTTATCTGATAACCTTATCAAACTCCTCTGTTGGGCTGAGGAGTTGATCATAGAATTAGAGAACCATTTTGGTTGGAAAAGACCTTGAAGATCCTCAGGTCCAGCCATTAACCCAGCACTGCCATGGCCACCACTGAACCATGTCCCTAAGCACTGTCTCCATATCAATTAAATCCTCCAGGGATGGTGACCCAAACTGGGCAGCCTATTCTAATATTTGACAACTCTTTCAGTGAAGAAATTTTTTGCTAGTAGCCAATCAAAACCTCCCCTGGAGCAAGTCGAGGTCATTTCCTCTTGTCCTATTACTTTTAACTTGTGGCTTGTTGGGTTTTGAGTGTTGCCATGTGTCGTACCAAAGGAAAACTTCTCTGTCCTGGTTTGGGCCAGGATAAAGGTGATTTTCTGGTTTGTACTTTTGCTTTCAGCTAACTTTCTTGTAAGTAGCTGCACTTGCTGAAATTAACAGCAAGTTTCTCAGACAGTGTCTGCTTCTAGGACTGNGGAAGCTGTGGCTGCCCCATCCCTGGAAGTGTGGAAGGCCAGGTTGGATGGGGCTTGGAGCAACCTGCTCTAGTGGGACACCTATTCATGGCCAGGGGTTGTAACTGGATGATCTTGAAGGTCTCTTCCAACCCAAACCAGTCTGGGATTCTGTTTTTCTAAGATGCATAATTCACCAGGCATTCTGGACCCCTAGTGTACCATATTGATACACAAACACATATATATATTTTTTCTTCTATTTTTCCTTTTCAGTCTTCTCACAGATGAGGGGAAACAGGGAATGGTTTGTTTCCTAACATGAATCCTGTGCTGCACTGACTAAACATCTTGTGGAGCTCCAGAGGATGCTTTGCCTGCTTGACACCTGAGCATTTAACTCCATCCTTGGGCTCATCAAGGGTCTTTCTGTGTCATGGTCCTCAGCAGGAGGTGGCTGCAGAGTCCTCAATTGCAGAGGAATGGCTCTGCCCACATGCCCCCAGGCTGTTAGGACTGAGAAGTGTTGTTATTCATTCAAAAATTGGAGCATTTTGGGACAGGTTGCCCAGAGAAGCTGTGACTGATCCCTCCTTGGAAGTGTCTCAGCCCAGGTTGGATGGAGCTTGGAGCAACCTTCTCTAGTTGGAGGTGTCCCTGCCCATAGCAGGGGGTTTGGAAGTAGATGATCTTTAAGGTCTATCCCAACCCAAACCAATTTTTGGTCTGAGCTTTGATGGGTGCTTTCTAGCAAGACCTGATGGGCAGACACCCCAAGAAAATTCTGTTTAATATCTTTATTGATGATTTAGATGAGGGGATTGAGTCCATCATCAGCAAATCTGCAGATGACACTAAGCTGGGAGGAAGTGTCAATCAGCTGGAAGGCAGGAGGGCTCTGCAGAGGGACCTGGACAGACCGGAGAGTTGGGCTGATTCCAACGGGATGAGGTTCAACACGGCCAAGTGCCGGGTCCTGCACTTTGGCCACAACAACCCCATGGGGAGCTCCAGGCTGGGCACAGAGTGGCTGGAGAGCAGCCAGGCAGAGAGGGACCTGGGGGTTTGGATCGACAAGAAGCTGAACATGAGCCAGCAGTGTGCCCAGGTGGCCAAGAAGGCCAATGGCATCCTGGCCTGGATCAGGACCAGCGTGGCCAGCAGGTCCAAGGAGGTGATTCTGCCCCTGTACTCAGCCCTGGTGAGGCCACACCTCGAGTCCTGTGTCCAGTTCTGGGCCCCTCAGGTCAGGCAGGAGATTGAGGTGCTGGAGCAGGTCCAAAGGAGGGCAACCAGGCTGGTGAAGGGACTGGAGCACAGATCCTNGACCTGCTGGCCACGCTGGTCCTGATCCAGGCCAGGATGCCATTGGCCTTCTTGGCCACCTGGGCACACTGCTGGCTCATGTTCAGCTTCTTGTCGATCCAAACCCCCAGGTCCCTCTCTGCCTGGCTGCTCTCCAGCCACTCTGTGCCCAGCCTGGAGCTCCCCATGGGGTTGTTGTGGCCAAAGTGCAGGACCCGGCACTTGGCCGTGTTGAACCTCATCCCGTTGGAATCAGCCCAACTCTCCGGTCTGTCCAGGTCCCTCTGCAGAGCCCTCCTGCCTTCCAGCTGATTGACACTTCCTCCCAGCTTAGTGTCATCTGCAGATTTGCTGATGATGGACTCAATCCCCTCATCTAAATCATCAATAAAGATATTAAACAGAATTTTCTTGGGGTGTCTGCCCATCAGGTCTTGCTAGAAAGCACCCATCAAAGCTCAGACCAAAAATTGGTTTGGGTTGGGATAGACCTTAAAGATCATCTACTTCCAAACCCCCTGCTATGGGCAGGGACACCTCCAACTAGAGAAGGTTGCTCCAAGCTCCATCCAACCTGGGCTGAGACACTTCCAAGGAGGGATCAGTCACAGCTTCTCTGGGCAACCTGTCCCAAAATGCTCCAATTTTTGAATGAATAACAACACTTCTCAGTCCTAACAGCCTGGGGGCATGTGGGCAGAGCCATTCCTCTGCAATTGAGGACTCTGCAGCCACCTCCTGCTGAGGACCATGACACAGAAAGACCCTTGATGAGCCCAAGGATGGAGTTAAATGCTCAGGTGTCAAGCAGGCAAAGCATCCTCTGGAGCTCCACAAGATGTTTAGTCAGTGCAGCACAGGATTCATGTTAGGAAACAAACCATTCCCTGTTTCCCCTCATCTGTGAGAAGACTGAAAAGGAAAAATAGAAGAAAAAGCCAGATTGCTGACTTATACGTGAAATACTAAATTGTGTGATCCTGCCAAGCCCCATTGGAAAGGGACAACTTCCAGCACACAAATGTATCAGCAAGTCCTTGCAGGAGCAGGAGATGACTTGATAGCACCAGCTAAGTGCCTAACTGACACCAGAAAGGATGTTTTTTTTCTTTTTTTAATTAAAATAACACAAAAAATCATTTTTTACTCATCTGCTGCTGGCACTGTGTGAATAGCAGCACGTGCAGACGGGTGGCAGCTCTGGTTGGCTTTGGGACAACACAGGGTTGTTTCCTGCAGGAAACAATGGAAATTATTCAGGGAGAATTGACATCTGTTAAAACTCATTTTCAGGAAAGTGATGCCTATTCCAGAACAGCTTCCGAAACAGAGCCTTGGCAGAATAAAAAAAAAANTAAGAGACAGGAAAGAGAAAGAGAAAGAGAAAGAAAAAGAAAAAGAAAAAGAAAAAGAAAAAGAAAAAGAAAAAGAAAAAGAAAAAGAAAAAGAAAAAGAAAAAGAAAAAGAAAAAGAAAAAGAAAAAGAAAGAAAAGAAAAAGAAAAGAAAAGAAAGAAAGAAAGAAAAGAAAAGAAAGAAGAAAGAAAGAAAAGAAAAGAAAAGAAAAGAAAAGAAAGAAAGAAAAGAAAAGAAAGAAAAGAAAAAGAAAAAGAAAAGAAAAGAAAAGAAAAGAAAAGAAAAGAAGAAAGAAGAAAAGAAAAAGAAAAAGAAAAAGAAAAGAAAAGAAAAGAAAAGAAAAGAAAAGAAAAGAAAAGAAAAGAAAAGAAAAGAAAAGAAAAGAAAAGAAAAGAAAAGAGAAGAAAAGAAAAGAAGAAAGAAAAGAGAAAGAAAAGAAAAGAGAAAGAGAAAGAGAAAAAGAAGCACAGAGCATCTATTGCTACCTCTATTCTCAAAAGTCATCTCACCAGTGAAACAAAGCTCCCAAAATTTGCCTTTGGATGTTACAGCCCAAACACAATAGCTTTTGTCACCTTAGGCAGTTTTTTATTGCTGTTTCCTTCAACACTGGTCAATATTTGCATAATAAAGTTTCTCTGATGCTGGAATGCAGCCATGTCTTTGGAAACAAGCCCTGGCTCTGTCGGGAATGCCTCTTAGAACGAAAGAAATATCTGAATTTCCTTAATTTGTGCAGGGATTTCCCTTTCAGTAGCTTGGCTGGCCCTGGTGGAATAATAGCTAAAGGAGACATTGTGCCCTTTTATTTTCTTCTTTCTCTTCGTGCTTCAGAGGTCAAGATTGTATAAACTGCAGCTCTGCTAAACTGGAGGAAAATCTTCTGATAATCACAGTAAAAGCACAGTTGAAGATGCAGCTGGATTTTTGCAGGGGAAGCAGCTGGGGGATCTGTTTCAAATAGGCAGGATTTGGGGAAATTCCTAAAGGCTGGGAATACATGTGGCATTTCTGAAGTGCAACATACCTGGGAGATAGAGAGCTCACACCAATGTTTATTACAGTAATAACACCTGTGGCCTCTGCAACCTGAAAGCTCGACAGAAGGGAGATAATCAGGGGCTGGGATATGGTTTGGATGTTGGTTCATATCCAGTCTGGTTTGATAGTGAAAAACCAGTTTTCTGGTGAAAAAACTGCCATCTCCTCACTGCCTGGAGGCAGTAAGTAGACATTTCTACATTTTAGAGAAGCCAGAGCTGCTGGAGGAGCTGTTTTTTCTTCCAGGCTCACTTAAGGAGACACAGTTTCCCTTTCATCCTATCTCTGAAGTCCCACCAAGCCTCTCAAATCATCTGTCACATCACTTCTCCCCTTGGAGATGAACTTGCAGATATCTCAAGTGTCAAGCCTGCCTTGTTTGCCCTGCCCGACCTGGGATCTCCAGAGCAACTCCACACAATGATGCCTGAAGACAAAATATGGGGACAGCTCTGTCCTTTGACAAGGGCCAGATGGAAGGCCTAAATAACTTTCCCCCACCAACTAGAGAAATGGGACAGCAGTGTCTGAGTACACTCAGGGGTGAAGAAAAAGATTCCTGAGGTTGGTAGATGAGCTGCTGGCTTTCATAACTCCAGAAGAGCAAGGTCATGGTGTCAAGAGACACAAATTCCTTAAGCCAAATGCAGGCAGGCTTTTGGAGTAGTGACCTTCCAGTCACTGAGCAAGCAGAGCTCACAGTGTCCATGATTTTATGCTAAAACATTGCCTGAAGCACTTTCCTATGTCTTCCTGCAGTCAAATCACCCATATTCCTGTAGACCACATCCAGGCTATGAAGCAGATTTAGACCACAAGCATTTTGGCAGGAGGTCCTTTTGTACATATAGTAAGTCCACGTTCGTGTTGCATGAGGACCTAGAAGATTGCTCTGATATTTTCAGCAACTTCAAGATCTGCCTGGAATGTCAAGCCCATGCATTCTGCATTAAAGACAAAGTGAGTTTCCTTTCTCAGAGAGCAGTCCACATCTGCCTCCTCTCTTACAGACATCATCTGTGAACAGCTGGAAGTTGGGGCTCCAACACACACCCCAGTTATGGCAGCTGAATGCATTGCCACATCTGGGCTGAGCTGCAGGAACTATCCCACTGGATATTCTCCACAGAAGGCAAGCAGAAGTTGGGCATTTCTGAGTGGTAAATTGCGTTGATGTGAATGACCTCATGTTTGGTTGCCATGGATTACCTTTTATCTGATAACCTTATCAAACTCCTCTGTTGGGCTGAGGAGTTGATCATAGAATTAGAGAACCATTTTGGTTGGAAAAGACCTTGAAGATCCTCAGGTCCAGCCATTAACCCAGCACTGCCATGGCCACCACTGAACCATGTCCCTAAGCACTGTCTCCATATCAATTAAATCCTCCAGGGATGGTGACCCAAACTGGGCAGCCTATTCTAATATTTGACAACTCTTTCAGTGAAGAAATTTTTTGCTAGTAGCCAATCAAAACCTCCCCTGGAGCAAGTCGAGGTCATTTCCTCTTGTCCTATTACTTTTAACTTGTGGCTTGTTGGGTTTTGAGTGTTGCCATGTGTCGTACCAAAGGAAAACTTCTCTGTCCTGGTTTGGGCCAGGATAAAGGTGATTTTCTGGTTTGTACTTTTGCTTTCAGCTAACTTTCTTGTAAGTAGCTGCACTTGCTGAAATTAACAGCAAGTTTCTCAGACAGTGTCTGCTTCTAGGACTGATCCCACTGGATGTTTATAGTTACTGCCAGAGACTGGTGTGCAGAGCCAAGGACACTGCTCAGCTCTGAGGAACATTTTACCCTGCAGAAGGAGCAAAGAGGTCCCACCTGAACCCCTCCTTTGGGGAGGCCTGAGACAAGATAGATGCCAGAACTGACCAAACAGAGTATTCCATCCCATACACCTCATACTCAGGATAAATTTGAGGGATCACGAGGGGCAACACTTTCCTGCTCCCTTCCTGCCCCTTTCTGCTCTTCCTTCACCCGTTCCCTGTTTGCTTGGGCATCCTGGGAGGATCCCATCCATTCCTCTGCCTGTGCTCCTGATCCATTCCAGCCTGAATCTGTGTGTTCCTGCCTCCAGCTCCCAACTGCTCCTGACTCCAGGACTCCAGCCTGGACTTTCCCAGGGCTGCCCTGCAGCCTCGGTGGTGACATGAGAGTTATTGGGGGAAAGGGGGAAGGAACGTGGGATCAATCTTTTCCTGTATATTTGTATATTTGTATATATTTAGTAATTTTTCCTATTTATCATTCCTGTTTCATTAAAGTTGTGTAGTTTAGTTTCCAACCCATAAGTCTTTTTCCCTTATTCTCTCTCCTTTCCTTATCAGGGAGGAGAGGGGGATTAATAGAAAAATCTGTTATTCGGTTTAATTGCCGGGCCAGTGTTAAACCCTGACATTCTCTCAGCCATGATTTTCATCACACAGAAGTGACAAAGTCCATCAGAGGAACATTATTACATCTCACAAACTATTTCCAACGTCTGCAATGGCAAAGTTCTTTCTCTCCTTCTACGAGGATGGTTCCCCTAAATCCACAACCACATCCCCCGTACCACTAAGGCAAAGAGGGCTGGGCTTCTCTCTAGCCTTGAAGTCCACTTCCACAGCCTGGTTTGTATCCCTACACACAGCTCAGGGCTGCCAGAAGACTGCCTGGTCCACAGCACGTGGCATTTGGCCTTCAGCCTCCTCTGGGTCCTGTGTGATGCCCCACGACCCAAGTTCATAGTAATTATTGGAGGAGGGATGGGAGGGGGTGGTTGGGGGAGGGATGTCAGTTCAAAGTGTCTGAAATATTAAGTGGGTTGTGCTGCAGCCTGCCAGAGAAATGTTTTTATAGCAAGAAACTGAGGGTAGGTGTTAGGAGCTTTGAGATGTGGCATAAAGACTTGTGGGGGTGTTTGAAGGTGCAAAGCCTGCCGGGACAGTATTGAAGGACTGCACAGGTCAGAGGGAGCCAAAAGTTGTGGAGCCTCATCAGCAACACCTACTCTACTAAATAAAGCCAACCGGGGCCGATTTGCTGGTCCTGAGGCCAGGCCAAGTGTCACAGCATGGCTTGTGTCCAAACACCTCAGCTTTCCTCTGCCTGAGAGCAGGGTTTGGAAGTGAGCTCATGGAGAAGCAGCATGGACAATAAGTGCTCCGAGACCTGACCTCTGTTACTTAGCAGTGAAGATATCCCCCAAGGTCTGGAGAACAATTCCAAAGATCTCTAAACCAGCTTTTCTATGGCTTAGAAGCAGCAAGGACCTTATTATGAGGATAATATGAGGGTTTTAAACTGAAGTTTGAAATCAGATGGTTGCCCAGCTTTCCTTCATCAAACACAACAGCATTGTCCACCTCCAAGTACAAGGACACTCCAGAAGAGAAAACCACCATGTCCTCTGCTTGTCCTTTCCACAAGCTACTCACAGGCAACACCATAGAATCAATCATATGTTCCCAGACTGGTTTGAGTTGGAAGGGATCTTAAAGCTCATCCACTTCCAACCCTCCTGCATGGGCAGGGACACCTTCCACTAGATGAGGTTGCTCCAAGCCCCATCCAACCTGACCTTGAACATTTCCAGGGAAGGGTCATCCACACCTTCTCTGGGAAACCTGTGCCACTCTCTCACCACCTTTACTACCATTCCCAAACAAGTTATTTGGTAGTGGTAGTGATATGGTAGTGATGGACTCAGCACTCCCCAAATGATGAGAAAAGAGCAACTGGTCTCCTGCTTCTAAAATCCAATGGTTCCACTTTCCTGGAAGCAAGTGCCTGACTCTCATTACTGTCACAGCTGAATGATCCTTGAGCTGACAGGAAAGTAAAGACCTTCCCTCCAGATGGTGGAAAAAAAGGAAAATATAAATGAAATACCATAGGACAATGCCACATAAAATACATCTCCTATGTGAACCATGTCCACACCAGTGACAAGGATCATCTTGTTAAAGACACTCCAATTTTGGACCCTGTAACTCAATGGTTTTCTACAGGATCATAACATGCCACTTTTATCTTCTCAGCATCTTCCTGCATGTGTTATGCAAAAGTTAGCTAATCCATCCCAAATGTCCCAGCTGGTTTATGACCCAATGCACATTGGCCTGGCTAGAAATCACTCAGAGGAAGGGCTTGTTACACAGCTCTTTGCCATTTATTTGGGTTTTTTGTTTTTTTTTTTGCTCAGACATTAAACAGCCTCGTCCACCTAGATCATAAAATGTCTTCCTAACCCTGCAGACTGTTAAAAAGTGTGCCTGCAGACATTTACTGTCACATCTGGAAAAGCCCACACTATCGTAATGACTCCAGTGCAGATTTCATCAGAGGACACATGGAAATGAAGCTGCATTCACCAAATCCCTTGCAAACCATTCCCCACTAAGCACATAAGAGCTGATTTCCTCTCTTTTAGGGTCTGTGTAAGGGCTGTACAAGCTGGTGGTGCTCAGGTGAGTCTCCAGGACTACTGTTGGATGATGTTGCCAGGCTGGAGTTATGCAGCTTCACCTATTCCAGTGATCCATTCCTGGACTCTGGGTCAGCACATTTTGGATTCCTGACTGCTGTTGGGACCCTTGGTGCATGACTCCTGCTCTGATACTTGCTACCACAACAAAGTGGTATCTTCTTTTCAACAAAACCCTTATAGGAATGCCAGGTTTGACTATGACTTATTTAACAAGTGGTTTGGGCCAGGACACAGTCCCAGTGTTCAGGGCAGTGCTGTAGGGATCAGGTGCTTCCTCCTTGTCTATGAGTTGAGCTGCTGACTAACTCATCCTCTTGGTTTTTTCTAGTTGTCTCCATCCTATGGTGTGCTGTAAAGATTGCAGTGAAGTCCACTGGAAGTGTCTCATCCCAGGTTGGATGGGGCTTGGAGCAACCTTGTCTAGTGGGAAGTGTCCCTGCCCATGGCAGGAAGGTTGGAACTAGATGATTTTTAAGGTCCCTTAGAACCCAAACCAGTCTGGGATTCTGGGATTCTAGGATTAGATTTTCCTTGTAAAGGCCTCAATGCCCTTCTGGGCATGGAACCCTCTGGCTCTGGGACCCTGCCCATGAAAAGGCTGTTTCCATGCAGGTGACTGAGTACAATGTGAAATTTTGGAGAACACAGACACAGAGAAATGTTTCTTCCTAAAACCAAAAAGCCTCCAATGTCACAAATCCAAGTATTGGAAATCTTACTGAGAAAAACTTGTGTTTTTTTTTTTTTTTTTCTCTTGGTGAACACAGACAGGTTTTTACTCCCAAGTTTGACTTCAGGCCAGGAAAGACAAAAGTCCTTTTCATGCAACTTTAAAGAACTGGGAAAGAAATACAAAGTTTACAAATTCCATTCAATGCTCCTCCTTATTTTACCATCATTACTGGAAACCCACTGGACCTGAAACCTTTCTGGCTTGAAAACCAGTCAGGTGACATTTTAAAATACAGCCTTGAGAAGAAATCAGTGACTTCATTCCCCCTTTTTTTTTTTTTTTCATTGTTGCACTGTCTTTTCCTCTGTGGTTCCCAACCTTCTGCATTCCAGCCCACCCTTAAACCTACAACTTACCTTTCCCTACACACAAAGGACTCAGTCATGGAAGACCCCCAGCTTCCCACTTATTTCTACAACCAAGTCACAATTGACTACATGTGTTTAAAAAAAACCCAAACTTTACCTTCAGCCAACCAGTGCTCCTGATTCTCTTTGCAGATCCTTTCCCAGGGGTCCAAAGCAATGATGAAGTGGGAGCCAGTACCCCCACACGTAACCCTTTTGCATCCTTTTTGAAGGCCAATCAGGCTCTAAGAAAAAGGTCTCTATCTCTTCCTCTCCCTTCTCCTGGTGGGGAGCTTGGCCAACTCTTGGAGAAGAGTTTTTCTCCAGCCTGCTCTAGAAAAGGTTACATCTGCTTGCCAGGGATGAAGAATGCCACAGTACAAGGATGCCATCTGGTTTCCATCTTGTCATGAAGCCAGAAAAAAACAGTTGATTTTTCTTTTCCCCAGATGCAGGGTGGAGCTCAGCTCCTCATCCTCCTATCAGTGCAACCAGAGTGGAGGGTGCTGGATGTTAATGAGGGTTGGTGATGCCAGGAAGATCTCATGGGCTGGTTCACCATCTCCCTTCATAGTTCCTAAAGCCAGGGAGGCCTCTGCTTACCCTGCAGACCTCACTTGGTGACACCTGAATTTGTCTCTGCATTCTAAGGGGTGGTGCTAAGACCTCCAGCTGAGGCACAGACCTCTGTGGTGAACCCCGTGCAATTCATGTCTCAGGAATTAATTCTTCAACCTCCAATGCCCAAACTTACCTGAGTTGAGGGGCCAGGGGTGCAACCCACTCCTGCAACATTTTGGGATCAATGCCTGGTCCTCATTGTGTGCTGTCCTCTCTCTGAGCAGCACAGAAAGGAATCCCATAAAGTATGACGTGCAGCAGAGGTTTCCTGCCAAATCTGAGAAATGAGGAAAAGAGCAGTTTGCTGCCATTCCTTCCAGGTTTGCTGCTCTGTTCTCCTGTCCCATTCGGAGATATGGAAGCAAGGGATTTTTATGGCCTCTCTTAGTATCTCCCCTGGGTTTGACATGTTTGGTTTACTCCAGAAGAGCATCTGTCTGGGAAACCTTTCCAACGACGCCTCACCTGAGCACTGATCCTTGTTCCCAGTCTGCTATGTGGAGTAAGAGCTTACCAGCATCTCCATTCTGTCTGTCTGTGTGCAAAGAGCTATGGAGGACAAGCAGTAGCTCAGGAGAACCAGTAAGGAACCCACCACTTTTTCCTCAGCTTCCTCCTTCAGACTGCAACTTATTAAGCAAGGAAGCAAAGAACTGAAAAGCTGACCTGGTATCAACAGTGAAGATGCCAAGTGAACAATGACAGAAGCAGAGGAAATGGCCTGAAGTTGCAGAGGGGGAGATTTAGACCAGATATTAGGAAGAATTTCTTCCCTGAAAGAATGGTCAGGCACTGGAAGAGCCTTTCCAGAGAGGTGGTGGAGTCACCATCCCTGGAGGTATTTAAGAAACATGTAGATGTGGCACTTCAGGGTATGCTTGAGTGGCTGAGATTGTAGAAGTTTTAGTTTTGCGTTGTTTGTGGGGTTTTTTAGTTCTATTTTTTGGTTTGTTGTATTGGTTGTTTTGGGGTTTTTGTCTGTGTGTATGGTTGGACTTGGTGATCCCAGAGGTCCTTTCCAACCATGACTATTTTGTGATTCTTTGATTCAGGTCATCCTAGAAAAGGGCAAAGTTCAGTGACTTCACCCATTACTGAGTTTTCTCAGTAATGGGTGAAGTCATCTGTTTGGGGAATAAAAACCATCTAGTTTCAGGTTCTGTTGTGCCACTTGCCATGGGCAGCCAATGAGTAGGCTCCAGCCTGGTGTATGAAGTGGTCAAACACAGCCAAAGATGCAGGTATATTGGGGCTATACACAAGCACTTGAATCCAAGAAAGAAGTGTGATTTCCAACACGTTTTTCTCTTTGGCAGTGCCTGTTGGCTGGGTTGAGGCATTTCCTCATGAAGCATTTCAGGCTGCTGGGATGCTGAGATATCAGTGGTCCTCATTTAGACATGTCCACCTTGCCCAGTCTGTGTAGGGCTATGTCTCCACTAGACCCTTCCCTAAATCAGAGGGTATCTCTGATTTAGGGAAGTAAAAAAAATAATAGGTATAATGTAAACCGGAATGGGTACCAGAAGGATCAGGGCACCCATGGCAGGAACACAATGTCCCATTAGTCCCTCACACCTTCCATGAGTAGGAAACCTCTTCTGGTCAAAATGGTTTGATAGAGTTTCTGCAAGTGAGAGCAATGGGGTCCATCTGGTAGCTCCAGAGTTGGGATGTAAGCCCAGGAGCTTGGTCAAAATCCAAATGGCAAGTTCAACCATAGCTGGGACACCATGTTTGAAGGGTTTTCCACTCTGAAGCACACACTTATGAAATCCTGGTTAGAAGCAAGCACAAAGGAAAGCAGGGAAATGTATTGGTGTTTCATAGAAAAATGCTTCTGTTTGATTTATTATGCCTGAATTCAGCATGTTTCAAAGGCACTTTAGGCAAAATAGAGAGAGAAACTGAGGTTCAAGGGTTTGGTATAATTATCACTAAATTAATTTACCCAGCTCTACACAGAGCACAGTTACTTGGTTTTGTTCTTTTAAATATACCAAGTATAACTGGTCATTTAGGAAACTGATGCTGAGGCTAATCCTGGCAGTGTGTTACTTCCATCAGAGAAGTTCTGGGTTGTTTGGCACAAGGAGGAAACAGGACCCTGCAGCCAATTTCTAATCAATGCTTATAGAGGGGTTCCAGGATCTCCTACCTTTGATGCTCCTGAAACCTCAAAACCTTGCCAAAGTTTGCTGGAAGACGCCCCTGAGAGCAGAAGGCACCTGAAAGGGCAGAAGATGGATATATGGACATTTGTGAAGGTAGAAGAATGTCCCCCCCAAAATTATATCCTTAGCAAATCAGGGTCCAACCCACAGTCCCTCCAGTTTACCAGAATCTGCCACTTCAGCTCTCAGCTCTGATAGGCAAATCCTGGCCAAGTTTGGCAAGTAAAACAATTCTGCTACCAAGTGTTCATTCCTTTCCTAACCCTCTGCCAGGCATAGCTAAACCCAGGAGGGGAGCAGAAGATCAGCAGCTGAGGGAAGAGGGTTTGTTTGGTCTGAAGAAGGTCAGAGACCTTGATCCCTACAACTCCCTCAGATGAGGTTGGAGCAAGGTGGAGGTTGGAGCAAGGTGGAGGTTGGTCTCTTCTCCTAAGTTACAAGTGAGAGGACAAGAGGAAATGGCCTCAGATTGCACCAGGGAGGTTGAGATTGGATACGAGGAAAAAGCTCTCCACTAAAAGGCCCTGGAACAGGCTGCACAGGGAAGTGGTGGAGTCACCATCCCTGGAGGGATTTAGAAGAGGTGGAGATGTGGCACTGAGGGACATGGGTTAGTGGTGGCCTTGGCAGTGCTGGGTTAAAGGTTGGACTTGATGATCTTACAACGATCATCAGTGTCACAGTTTAACACTGGCCCAGCAATTAAACCAATTAACAGCTGCTCCCTATTAATCCCCCTCTCCTCCCTGATAAGGAAAGGAGAGAGAATAAGGGAGAGAGACTGATGGGTTGGAAACTAAACTACACAGCTTGAATGAAACAGGAATGATAAATAGGAAAAAATTACTAAATCTACACAAATATACAGGAAAATTGACCCCAGGTTCCTCCCCCTTTTCCCCCAATAACTCTCACGTCACCACTGAGGCTGCAGGGCAGCCCTGGGAAAGTCCAGGCTGGAATCCAGGAGTCAGGAGCAGTTGGGAGCTGGAGGCAGGAACACACAGATTCAGGCTGGAATGGATCAGGAGCACAGGCAGAGGAATGGATGGGATCCTCCCAGGATGCCCAAGCAAACAGGGAGAGGGGAAGAAAGGGAAACAGGAAGGGGTTTGACCCTTGTGATCCCTCCAATTTATCCTGAGTATGAGGTGTATGGGATGGAATACTCTGGTCAGTTCTGGCATCTCTCTTGTCCCTTCGTCCCCACAGGAGGGTTCCAGGTGTGACCTCTTTACTCCTTTTCTCCTTCTGGAGGGCAAAATGTTCCTCAGAGCTGAGCAGTGTCCCTGGTTCTGCACCCCAGGCTCCAGCTGGAACTATAACCATGGAGTGGGACCAGTCCCAGGAGCAGACACTGTCTGAGAAACTTGCTGTTCATTTCAGCAAGTGAAGCTACTTACAAGAGACTGAGCTGAAAGCAAAGGTACAAACCAAAAAATTACCTTTATCCTGGCCCAAACCAGGACAATCAGCCAAAATGATTCTCTGATTCTCAATGATTCTATGTGCACCAGGTCCTCAGATGCCCTTTATCAATCTACGTATCAATTTTCACTCCTTTAACCCACCAGCCTTCTTGAGAAAACAAAATACACTTCAAAAAAAAACCAAACACAATTGCCTCCTTCCTATTTCCCCTCATACTGCACTGTCCTCCCCTTCCAACACCATGGTGGGTGGACACCTCTTCCCACCTCCTTTCCCAAGCATCCAGCCAGTGGGCTGCATCTATCACAGCTCCAGATGCCTCTGCAGGCCCTCAAGATCCCTGGAAAGCACCCTGGGCTCCGGCAGGGCTCGTGAGCTGTCACTACCTCCTATGGGATACTCAGCACCTCAGCTTCAAGTGACCTGCCCATGATGTTTGAGAGAGCTTAGACCATGATCACCCATCTCTGAGTCTCTTCTGCAATGGCAAGTCCATCTTTCCTCTTGTTTAATCACGCCAACAACATGGGAATATAAAGGATGTGGAAAAAAGATGGCATTTATACACAATGTTCTTGTAGTTAGTGTATAATACACAGTCCAATGCACTTTACAAGGCAGGCCCTCTAAAACCTGCTACCAAATACCCCAATTGATATGTCCAGCTGGTATAAATCATTGCTGCTGATTTACGCCAGCTGAGAAGCAGGTCACAATTGCCTAATTAAATGGATTGTCTTGGAGGAGAAAGTGCAAAACCTTATACAAAGTTACAAAGGGTAATTGAATGTAGACTTTGATGGGAGACAGTGAAAAAGTGAGAAAGAAAGCAAGAAAAAGGGAGACCAAACAAGTAAGAGAAGAAACAAAAATAAGGGAAAGGGAAGAGGAAAAGAAAGAGAGAAAATAAGAGAGAAAGAAAGAAAGATTAAGAGAGAAAATAAGAGAAAAAGAAAGAAAGATTAAGAGAGAAAGAAAGAGAAAGAGAGAAAGAAAGAGAAAGAGAGAGAAAGAGAAAGAGAGAGAAAAAAGAGAAAGTAAAAAGGGAAAGAGAGAGAGAGAAAAGAGAAAGAGAGAGAAAGGAAGAAAAAGAGAGAAAAGAAAGAGGAGAGGAGAGAGGAGAGAGGAGAGAGGATGTGAAGGAGAGTGTGGGTNGAAGAGAAGAGAAGAGAAGAGAAGAGAAGAGAAGAGAAGAGAAGAGAAGAGAAGAGAAGAGAAGAGAAGAGAAGAGAAGAGAAGAGAAGAGAAGAGAAGAAGAAAAGTTTTTTTTCTTATGTATTTTGGAAGTTCAGTTCCTTTCGTTGGGAAAGAGTGGGGCAGTTTGGGAAGCCCAGACTAAATCACTCACAATGATAACAGGGTGATACTGAGAGCAGTAAAACTAATTTATTGGGCTGAGTTTATCTGATTCCAGGGAAAGTGAGTATTGCTGAGTGCAGTCTGACTGTGCTTGCCTTTGACAAGACACACAGTTCAGATGCAAAATTACATTAAGCAGATGTAGCCCATTAAGGAGCCGAGTCTGAAAATGTACTTTTTGCTGTCAAGGCAAATCCTAGCTGAAAACTTTGGGCTAAAAAAAAAAAAAACCAACGAAAAACCCAACTCTGCAATAAGATGTTCTATTTTGGGTTTTATTGCTTTAATCTTTTTTTGAGTGTGTCAGTCCTAGTTACAGGGTGATGATAAATAGAAACCCACCTCTGCTGGGTTTCTGACATAACATAACTGGGTTACTCAGCCCCAGCTAGAGCAGAGAAAACTCCCTTAGCATGAAACCCAGAAGAATTGATCCTGGATTCAATTACAATCCAGAATTAGGTGAGGCTGGCCAGATCTCAAAGGGGAAACCAGGTAAAACGCAAATCATATGTTCCCACCCCAGACCAGGCTAAAAGGCAGAATAACAGAGGGGACAGAGCCAGTTCATCCCTTCCTTGCACCCATCTGTCACAAAGACAGTGCTGGGTTAGCTCAGATGTAGATGTTCCTCATTGCCATCACCTGAAGCTTCATGAGATGATTCAGGTGAATGTAAGCACCTGGAAAAAAATGAGATATATGGTGCAGAAGGAAAACTTGGATGGGATTGGAGATCTGTGGATTTGCACCTGGTTGTGCTAAAGTAGGGTGGGAGTTTTATGTAATAAAATTTCTGGAAAATTCCCAGACCCATTCCTTTATATATAACCTGTTATTTTATATCTAATAGTTTCTTATTGTACAGCATAATATATTTATTTCAAATATATCTATTAGCTTATTATATGCTTTATATTTATTAATATATCAGTACCTGAGGGGGTTACAGGAAAGCTGAGGAGGAGCTTTCATAGCAATAGGACAAGGGGTAATGGCTTTAAACTGGGCCAAGGGAAATTTAGATTAGATTTTAGGAAGAAATTCTTTCCCGTGAGGGTGGAGAGCCCCTGGCCCAGGTTTACCAGAGAAGCTGTGGCTGCCCCATCCATGGAAGTGTTGAAGGCCAGGTTGGACCAGGTTCCTGGTCTAGTGGAAGGTTTCCCTGCTCATGGCAGGGGGGTTGGAGCTTGGATGATCCTTAAAATCCCTTCCAACCCAAACCATTCTGTGATATGATTCTATGTTTGTATCTAACCTATAAACCCACATTTGCTGGGAAGGAACAATTGGTCTGGACTAAAGAAGGATAAAATAGTAATGTTTTAGTAATGGAAACTGAATTCTCACTGTTGAATATTCATATAGGTGCCTAAAAGGCACTTCGGATCATCTTCCCCTTAAGTGCTGACTTTTTTCCTTTGGAGTATTCCAGCTCATTCTCCCTGATTCCTTTATTCTCATGTATTCCATCTGGTACACAAACCATTGAGAGCAATATCCAAAAATACCAGCAGGATATCTGCAACAGGAAAGAAGGTCAATCTTGTTAAAGTGGCCAAGATCATTTTGAGGAGAAAAAGGATGATGTTGAAAGGATGATCAGTGTATTTCTCTGCAGGCAGATATCTTATCTAGGTCTCCTAAAGGTAAGCCAGGGCACTTAGGCTATTAACCAGACTACACAGAGTAATGGAAAATATTTTACAAGGATAAATCCCCTAGCAGCAACTCAGTGTTCATGTAAAACACAGTCACTGTGTGGCATTAATTTTGTTCTTTGAAGTTTCTTTGTTTACATTTTATTATCTGGAATAGCCTCTTTAATGGGAGGGAAAAAAAAAATGTTACTGTGTACCAGAGCAATTAACAATATGAGTCAGGTTCAGGGGACTCGAGTCTGACATTTGATTGCAACCACAAAGTGGACAGTGCCCTTGAGTGGTTTGATTTTCTGTATACACTCTGTGAAAAGTAACTTGTGTAGTTTCTTTGGAATTATGTGCAAATCCCAAGATGAAAATGTTCCCTCTAATGGAGAGAAGAGGGAAAAGTAAACTAGCCAGCTACACTTCCATGTTTACAATGCTTGATTTAATCCACTGAGTTTCCTTGTTTTATTTGGAAGTGTTTTTAAGCAATTTGAGCAAAATGATAGATGCCAGCTGGGATCATTTGGGGCACAGGAGTTCCATAGGATCATGCTTATAATCCATACTCTGATGTTAATAGTCCAGATATGCTGAACAACTAATTAACTTGGTGTGGAACAAGACCAAGCATCAAAACAGAAGGATCTCCACAACAAGCAGCAGGCCAAGAATAAATCTCATCTGACTTCTGACATCTGGTCTGTGGATGTCTACATGAAAGGGGTCACACTAACTCCCAATGGACACCATTCATCTTCTCCTGATCCCTTCTTTGGAGGCACGCCAGGTTTCTAGAACTCCAGAAATATCTTTATTGACAGCCCAGGGAGCTGAGGACAGCTTGCTCCATGACCTGTGCAATGTCAGAGGAGGTGAATTCTTCCTGAGGGGATTAATTCAACATCTTGGGGCTGTTCACTAAGGTCCTGTTGAACTCAGAAGCTCCTCTTGGTGATGTCTGGTTGTAAGGACCTGGTCTGGAGGCCTGACTTGGTCTATGTGTGTCAGTGGCAATTATGAGGCAGAACCAGCCCCATGGCTTTGAAAAGCTCATTTTTAAGTGTCACCCACTTTGTTGGTCCTTGGTGGACCTGGAAGAGCCCTTGGGATCAGTGGGAAGACATTGTCCTTGAGTCCTTGCATTGGCAGCTGCAGGGATGCAATTTTAGGGCTGAAGTGTCCTTGGGTGTCCCCTTGATGTTCCTCTCCCAGCCCAGGGGGGGCAGAGAGCCAAGAACACTCAGAAATCAGGCTGGAGACAGACTGAGAGAGTTGGGGTTATTCAGTCTGGAAGAGGAGAAGGCTCCAAGGAGACCTTATTGTGGCCTTCCAGTATCTGAAGGGGCTACAAGAAAGCTGGGGAGGGACTTTTTAGGATGTCAGGGAGTGATAGGACATGGGGGAATGAATTCAAACTAGAGGAGGGGAGATTCAGATGAGATGTCAGGAAGAAGTTCTTCACCATGAGGGTGGTGAGACCCTGGCACAGGTTGTCCAGAGAGGTGGTGGCAGCCCCATCCCTGGAAGTTTTTAAGGCCAGGCTGGATGGGGCTTGGAGCAACCTGATCTGGTGGGAGGTGTCCCTGCCCATGGCAGGGAGGTTGGACCTGGATGATCTTAAAGGTCCCTTCCAACCCTGAAAATTCTATGATTCTAAGTCCTGTGCAAAGCCTCAGACAGCAGCAGATGCTTCACTGCTGAGAGGAGCTCTACATCCAGAAGAGGAAGAGTTATGTGTAGGGGTCAGGGTGAGCTGGGGAGTTGTGACTGCCTTAAATCAGCCAATTCTTTGCAACTGTCAGCTTGATGCTTTTATGTCACACCGAGGGCTGCTCCTCAAGCCTGGCTGTACAGGGAGTTGTGAGCCATCAGTTCCCATGTTCCCCAAATGCAAAGATATTTCCAGCTCACATCCCCCCCCAACAGCTTGCAGGCTGCCTGCAGTGAGGAAGGAAGCACCTGCAGAGGTGAGCACCGAGGTGGTATTTTAATCTGTCCAGCAGCCCTGGTGAAGAGCAGGAGTTTAGAAAAGAAAACACTTTTCCTGTCTAAGCCTGGCCCTGGTCAACATGTGCAGCACTTTGTAAAATTAATTGCAGGTTGAGAAGGTAGCTGGGTAGGAAGTAGCTCCAGGTGGTGCATGTTTGCTGTGGCTATAGCAGAAAAAAATGTCCAGATCCTCCTTTGGATGCTCAGCCTCCAGGAGCTGGGGGCATTTTGTGGGAGCTATATCCACCAGTTTGTTTCTCTGGATGATGCTGCTCTTCATGACTTTTTAAATGGTTCAGATTATAACATCTCCTCCTAAATTTCAAGCTGTTAAGGGTAATCCTCTGAAGATCTGGGGGTGTGGGACAGCTTGGAGAAGAAAAGGTTCCAGGGAGACCTTGGAGCACCTTCCAGTGCCTGAAGGGGCTCCAGGAAATCTGAGAAGGGACTTTTCCAGAGGCATGGAGTGATGGCATGAGGGGGAATGGTTTCAAACTGAAAGGGGGGAGATTTAGATGAGATCTTAGGAAGAAATTACTTCCTGTGAGGGTGGTGTGACCCTGGCCCAGGTTGCCCAGAGAAGCTTTGGTTGTCCCACCCCTGGAAGTGTTCCAGACCAGGATGGATGGGGCTTGGAGCAACCTGGTCTAGTGGGAGGTGTCCCTGCCTATGCAGGGGGGTTGGAACTGGGTGATTTTTAGGGTCCTTTCCAAATCAAAGCAGTCTGGGATTTTATGACAACTCAATGTCAGCTTCCTCCAGGATCATCTGCTTTCTCAAAATTTATACTTTTTTTTAGAGGAAAGAGAGACTTTAAGCCCATCATTAAGGCCATCCTTATAAACCTAAGCAGCCTGAAATTTTGGATGAGATGCTATAATCTGAAATAACACTAAATATCTTGGAATTTAGCGTGAGCTAAATGTGGCGATGGATGGGAACCCCCTAAAAAATGGACTTTCTTTCCTCTGAAAGCCAGTAGGAATTTTTAGAAAGCATCTGATCCTTAAGGAAGTTGAAGCTGAGCTGTCACACACCCTTGGTGCTTCGGATGATTTGCTTTCCCTGCACTGGGAAACTCCATCACTTTGCTCCCAAGAGCAGATGGGAGCCAACACAGGCCCCACTTTGTCCTCTACACGTGGGAGACAGAGCAGAAAACAAGATTTGGGAGATGGGGAGAAAGAACAGGAAACTGAAAATCCACCTGAGATTAATGACTTTAACATGGACAACATGTTTTGTTTTGCTTTGTTTTCCCCTCAGGACCAATTTCATCAGTCAGACANAAGGAAAGGAAAGGAAAGGAAAGGAAAGGAAAGGAAAGGAAAGGAAAGAGAAAGGAAAAAAAAGGAAAGGGAAGGGAAGGGAAGGGAAGGGAAAGGAAGGGAAGGGAAGGAAAGGAAAGGAAAGGAAAGGAAAGGAAAGGAAAGGAAAGGAAAGGAAAGGAAAGGAAAGGAAAGGAAAGGAAAGGAAAGGAAAGGAGAAAAAGGAGAAAAAGGAGAAAAAGGAGAAAAAGGAGAAAAAGGAGAAAAAGGAGAAAAGAAGACAGAGGGCACTACCTGTCTCTCATAAACTCCAGAAAAAAACTTTACCTGTTTTTATTTTACAGTCCCACCTTCACTCCAGCTCAGGGTTCATCCTTCACCACCACTGAGCAACACTACAGACCCCATCCCAGAATGAGCAAATTTTGGGGCCCAGCTCCAGAAAAGCTGAAAGAAACACGTCTCTCCCTTTTAAAAAGCCCACGTTTGTCAGCAGTTACCACTTGGAGAGATCTGAGATACTGATAAGCAGCCTCTGTAGGATTGGGTTCTCCATCATTTTCAGTGCTTTGGCCTTGATCCAGGAAAACCTTTACACACATGTTTAGCTTGAAGCATGCCAGCAGTCCCTGTTTGAGTTGTTGCTGTGTTGTACAAGTAGGCAAACTCTCAGTTACTCAAGCCATGAGGATTTTTAGGTCCTAGGCTCATCCCTGTGCAGATGGGAGCATCCCAGTGCAGCGTTACGGAGCTGGTGGCTTTCTCATAAACTCTGCAGCCTTTGCAGCATTTTCCTTCACCTCCCAGTTCCTGAAGTCATGCAGTTATGTGAGAACTTCATCTGCCTTTTAATTTTCTTACGAGAAATTTCGAGGCCATGTGGTTCTCATGAATACCTTGAAAAATTCCACTTAAAAGAGAAAAAAAAACCCAAAAAACCACCTCTACGCAACCCAGATAGGATCTTTAAAATAATTAATTTCACCTTTACAATACAGACAAAACACAGTCCACTCACTCCTCACAAAAAGCCAATAAAAATGATCCCCAATGCAGACCACTGTTATTTTTATTATTATTGTTGCTCTTATAATTAGAAAACAAAGCTAATGCTGCTTCCCTGAACAGGAGGCGAGTTGTGTTCTAGATGAATAAACCATGGCTTTGCTGAGATATTTAATCAAACTCTGTCTGACTGATGAAATTGGTCCTGAGGGGAAAACAAAGCAAAACAAAACATGTTGTCCATGTTAAAGTCATTAATCTCAGGTGGATTTTCAGTTTCCTGTTCTTTCTCCCCATCTCCCAAATCTTGTTTTCTGCTCTGTCTCCCACGTGTAGAGGACAAAGTGGGGCCTGTGTTGGCTCCCATCTGCTCTTGGGAGCAAAGTGATGGAGTTTCCCAGTGCAGGGAAAGGAAATCCTCCGTGGTGGACCAAGGGTGCTACGGACAAAGTTATCCCAGGTCAGAATCTTCCTCTTGCTCCCCGTGGCCCTAAGAACCTCCAGAGCCTCCTCCCAGCATCTGGTGAGACACTAGAAATAGGTTTCCCAAGGAAGCTGTGGCTTTCCCATCCCTGGAAGTGCTGAAGGCCTGGTTGGATGGGGCTTGGATCAACCTGGTCTGGGGGGAGGTTGGTCCTGGATGATCTTTATGGTCCCTTCCAACCCATTCTATGATTCTATGATCTTTCTGGAGCAGGTAGCTTGGATCTGGGCAGCACAACCCTGGCTCACTTGAAGGATGCTAATAGTTGCCTACAGGGGTCTGTTCTCCAGCAGGAAAAGGGATGGGGCTCTTTTATCACCTTCCTTATGAAGGTACTGTTAATTATATTTAGATTTTTGCCTCCTTTCCCCATATTCTTTCCCTTCACCAAGGGCTTTCACATGAAACACTCATGGGCTGCCTGCTTTAGCATAATGAAGATATTTTCTGTTTTGCAGATTAAACTAAGCAATAGGATGGGAGTTTTCTTTAATAAATGTGTCTTGTCTACCTCTGGGAGCAACCTAAATGATATAAAACTGGAAGAGGGGAGGGTGGTTAATCAAGAAAATATAAAACCAACCAGACACATGCAAGGTCTAAAATCCTCAGATTCGGAAATGGCATTAAGTCCAAACTGTTTTATTAAATCGTGGATATTTTTTCAAATTAATAAATGCTACAAAGCCACCGACATAATACTTTTCAAGATACGTTGTCCCTTCCCTCAGGGGTAATGCTGTAATATTTTGAAATACTGGTGTTTATGGGAATATATCAGCTGTGCTTTCCCAGCCAGTGTAAATCAACAGAGCTGTGTAGTAGGACATGGAGCTGGGCCAAATTCTACCAGCTGTTTGGATCTGGCAGAGCATGTTATGAGAGAGGGAACTGTAGCATCACCCAGCAGAGACATTCACAATAATTAAAGCCATTTCATACAGAAGCTGAAAGACCTCAGTGTTTTGGAGCAAAGCCTTGAAAGCTGCTTGCTGAAGGGCTGAGGGAAAAGAAGAAGACTGGTGCATGAGGGTCTTGCCCTGATGTATTTTCCTTGCAAGACTGGTTTGTGACAACTGTTCTCCCAAATATCTTTCAGGCCACACATGCATAGAAAATCATTTGGCAGAAACATTTTGGACTCCTGATGCACTGAGTATTGTAATTGAAAGAAAGGACACTTCTCTCCTCTGGTCTCTGTTTTTCACTGATGATTCTCAGAGAAAAGCATCAGAGCCAAGTTGCAAGATGCACCATGAGCTCTCCAACCAGTATGGTCCCCTCTCTTTTGTATTCCTAGTTCATATTCAAAGGAGAAGAGGGCAATAAGAAGAAGAGAAGAGAAGAGAAGAGAAGAGAAGAGAAGAGAAGAGAAGAGAAGAGAAGAGAAGAGAAGAGAAGANAAGAAAAAGAAAAAGAAAAAGAAAAAGAAAAAGAAAAAGAAAAAGAAAAAGAAAAAGAAAAAGAAAAAGAAAAAGAAAAAGAAAAAGAAAAAGAAAAAGAAAAAGAAAAAGAAAAAGAAAAAGAAAAAGACAGAGGGCACTACCTGCCTCTCATAGAGTCCAGAAAAGCTGGGGAGGGACTTTTGACAAGGGCTGGAATCACAGAATAAAGGTTGGAAAAACCTCTAAGAACCCAATGCTACTATCCCCCTAAACCACATCCCAAAGTTCTGTGTCTACATATTATTTGAACAACCTCCAAGGATGTTGACTCCACAACTGCTCTGGGTATCCCATCCAAATGCTTGACCACCCTTTCAGTAATGAAAATTTCCCTAACATCCAATCTAAATTTCCCCTGGTGCAACTTGAGTCTATTTCCTGTTGTCCTATCACCAGTTACTTGGGAGAAGAGACCAACCCCCATCTCACTCCAACCTCCTTTCAGGAATTTGTAGAAATTGAGAAAGTCTCCCCTCAGCCTCCTTCTCTCCAGGATGAAGGAGTTTCTCTCCCTAGTTTCCTAAGCTGCTCTTCGTAAGATTTGTTCTCCAGACCTTTCACCAGCTTCATGGCTCTTCTCAGGACACACTCCAGCCCCTCAATGTCCTTGTTGTAGTGAGGGGCCCAAAACTGAACCCTGGATTTCAGGTGCAGCCTCCCCAGTGCCAAGCACTGGGAGATACTCACTTCCCTTGTCCTGCTGGCCACACTGGTGCTGATCCAGGCCAGGATGCTGGTGGCTTGTAATGACTTTAAACTGGGAGAAGGGAAATTTAGATTAGATATTAGGAAGGAATTATTTCCTGTGAGGGTGGTGATACCCTGGAACAGGTTTTCCAGAGCAGCTGTGGCTGCCCCATCCCTGGCAGTGTCTCAGCCCAGGTTGGATGGGGCTTGGAGCAACCTGAGCTGTGCGAGGTGTCCCTGCCCATGGCAGAGGGTTTGGAACAAGATGATTTTTAGGGTCCCTTCCAGCCCATTCTACAACTCTATGGCACTAATCTGCTGATGAAGCAGGGCTGTGTATCAAGGGAAGCTGCAGTTTATTAGGCCTTGCCCTCATCTTGATAAGGGACATCTTGAGAAGGGCACGTTGCTCATGCAGGGTGAAGCCACTCGAGGGAAGGACCCTGAAATGCAAGAGGTTTTCACAGACCTAGTACCTGGTCTGGGGACAAATAGACTCTTAGACTGAAAGAAGCAAAATTCAGGTGAAGCCTGTGATGGTTTTCTTAAGGAGTCAGCAGAGATTTTGAGCCTGGATGCCCCAAAATGCAAACCTCTGAAAACTGCAGCCATTTCAGTTCAGCATCTTCAGTAACAGACAGCTGGGGGCAGAGGCAGACACAAACATAGAGGTACCACCATCCCTAAAGGTCTGCTGTGGGGTCATTTCCCTCTGGATGGACCTGAAGATGCCTGCAAGTTTATTCACATCTTTTCATGCTCTGCAAAGTTATGGTTTCTTCTGACATGGGAAAAGCAGCCGAGGAACGTGGGTCTGACACAGGAGGAGGGAAATACAGCTGAAAACAATGTGCATATAGAGTATTTCTTCCATTTTGCTGGGGTTTTTTGCCAAGCAGAAAGATTCAGGACATCAGCAAGGGAGCAAGAAAAGGAACATTACAGAACAGCATTGAAATGCACGAATTTTTCTTCGGTCAGAACATCCCTGCCTCGTTGGCTTCATCCGAAAGTGGAAATAAAAATAAAATCCCTTAAAAAGAATGAAAGTAGACAGTTTCTTTATATATCGAATGAAGCCAAATTCTAGCTTTGGAGAGCAGTGGGATTTGTGCCACCAGCCTGTCTGCATGTCAGCCTAAAGACACCCACCGCTCATCACACTGCACTGCGGAGACGTTTTAGTCCACCAGCTTTTATGGGGTGACAATAACACAAACCACTGACAAACTTCCAAAGGCCTCTTTTTTTGCCTGCTCATGGCTGGGGGAGGGAAGGAGGAGAGGAGACCAAACCTGTTACAGGAAAGCAAAGTAGCTGAGGGGGAACAAAATAGCTCTAATTTTGCTCTCCAACCCTCGCCGCTTTTCTCCTCCATCTCCCCAGGACTGCTCAGAGCCCTTGTAGAGGCAGTTGGTGGGAAAGTAAAAAGATCTGGAGGAAGACTACAGCATTATGGATTCATTTCCCCCTAGGAAAGTGGCACTGTCCTCCCTTATTTGTACAGGAGTGATTTTTTTGCTGTTTCCAGTGATTTGCTTGGAGAATGAGGTACTCAGAAATGGTCTGAAGGACCTCTCAGGCTCTGCTGTGTTCTGCTCCTGGAGATGCTTCTTCAGCATCACTTTTCCTAACAGGGATTCAGAGCTGGATGCCCCTTGCAAAAATAGAGCAAGAAAGAGAACCCAACTCAATGCTGCAGAGCAGCTCCTGGAGCAAACCACCCATGAGAGGTATTAGCCACGTATGTTATTAAGCTCCTTGGGAGCACCGGGATATTTTATCGATGAGAGTGAAGTCTGATTTAAAAAAAAAAGCAGAAACAAGAAGGGTGACTGTTCCTTCCTCCAAGTGCTCTGTTTTGTTGACTTGATTGCATCTTGGCTAATTCTGCTCAAAATGAAGAGGCTGGGGAGACAGGGAATAGAGGAACGTATCTATCCCACGCCAGCGAGTGCCTCAAGCCCTGCTCTTCTCCCATCCTCGGGAGGGAAAGCAGAGTTCCTTTCCAAGTAGGAGAGTGAAACATAATAATCTAACATTTTGCTGTTGCACCAGTAACTTCAGCATTTATTTCATACTATTGTTAATGCTTGTTTATAATAATAAAGAGATATTTATGTAGGAAGTAGAGTAGACGAAAGCACAAGATATATCTTATAAATATTTCTGTATGTCCGCATACAAAAGAAAATATCTACAGCCACAGATAGTGGTTCTCTGCTGGGTCAGGGCAAGGCCACGTGAAGGACTGACACGTTCTGACTCCACTTTCTGCAGTTTCTTGGGGCTGGGTCAACAGTTTTGCTGGAGGGGAAAGAAGCAGCAGCTCATTTCCCTCAAGTGTTGATGGCCCAATGCAGAAGAACATTGGTGACTGAGGGCATCACACCCAAAGGGCAAGAGAGAAAGAGAGCAGGAGCTGATTTTGTTGGGTGTTTTGGGGGTTTTTTACTTGTTTTTCTTTATTTTTATTTTCCCACTGGATTTTCACTTCATTTTATTTTATCCTAACAGCTCCACTGTAATCTCGTGAACCCCATACAGCCCTTCTCAGGCCACCCAAGTCTCACTCCAGGATCCCATGGGGGTTTTTGCGTGGCTGAATTTGAAACCCCATCCAGCCTAGAAAAATCATGGACAGCTTTACCTGCAGCAGTAACTTCAAAGTCATAGACCTGCATAAAAGAATGGTTAAAATGAGTTGTTCATTTCAGGGGACTGACCTGAAATCTTTCCACCTTTATCATCTGGAGTGGATGTTTCCATGCTAAAAATAAAGTCTTTGGCAACAAAGGCAGTTATTGCTGAAAAGTTGTAGAATTTCCCTTCTGGGACAATCCTAATGTAGCCTCAATGCCTGTGCTAGAAGGCTTAGGCAAGTCTAAGTCTTAGTTATTTTCAAACAAAAGTTTCTTTTCTTCCTTGGGGAAAGTTTCTACTTTTCTTTCTCAAAATGCAAAGGCACCGACGTCATTGGTAACCATGAGAAATATTTTGGAAGAAGATACCATCCCAGATGAGTTTTTGTCTTCTCAGAAAGCACCTTATTGGTGGGGGGAAACACTTGTGGGTCTGCTGGGGTTTTTAAAGGTCTTTTTTTTTTTTTTTTTTTTTAAC
>JAAWXA010000007.1:977895-999176 GCA_038090715.1 Florisuga fusca
TTTTTTTTTTTTTTTTTTTTTTAACTGGTGTGATATTTTTTTGTTTGTTTCCTCCTACCATCTCTCTTCAAGTCTGTTTCTTTACAAGATAAACAACGCCTAGTCAGGGAAAGGTTTTCTCTTCTCTGAATAGTGCTGGGGTTTTGCTGGCAATCTCAGCTCCTGGGCAGAGATATGAGGCCTTTCATTTGCACACATATCTCTCAACAGTCCTCTCACACTTTTTACAGGTCACGTAGCAGCACCAGTGGTACTTGCAGTGGCATCGCTCCACCACTTTGTCCATGTAGGGGTTGTAGCCTCTGCCACAGCACATCAAATCACAGCTGTCACTCCCGTTGGAGGTCTTGTTGCATTGCCTGGAAGAAAGGAAATGTGGTGAGCAAGAGCAAATCCCTGCTGGGCATTCCAAACCAGTGTCCTGAAATGGTGCTCAGTCCTGAGAAGCCAAGAAGCACAGAGAGAGGTGGAGGGAGGGGATTCTCCCCCTCTGCTCTGCTCTGCTGAGACCCCACCTGGAGTCCTGTGTCCAGTCCTGGAGTCCCCAGCAACAGAAGGACACAGAGCTCCTGGAAGGTGTCCAGAGGAGCCACTCAAATGCTCAGAGGGCTGAGCACCTCCCTGGGAAGCCAGGCTGAGGGATTGGGGTTGTTCAGCCTGGAGAAGAGGAGGCTCCCAGGTGAGCTCAGAGCAACCTTCCAATATCTGAAGGAGCTACAAGAAAGCTGGGGGAGGGCTTTGGACACGGGGGGGTAGGGAGAGGACAAGAGAAAATGGGTTAAACTTGAAGAGGGGAGATTGAGGTTGGACATGGGGAAGAAATTCTTGAATGTGAGGGTGCTGAGCCCCTGTCCCAGGGTGCCCAATGAAGCTGTGGCTGCCCCATCCCTGGCAGTGTCTCAGGCCAGGTTGGATGGGGCTTGGAGCAACCTGGGCTGTGGGACATGTCCCTGCCCATTCAGGGGGGTTGGAACTGGATGATCTTTAAGGTCCCTTCCAACCAAAACCATTCTATGACTTTGATGGCTCTGCAAGGCGTTGGGGCCTGACAGTTCTGCAAGGGTGCCCAGGGAAGTTGTGGAGTCACCATCTCTGGAGTTATTTAAGAGTCATACAGACATAGTACTCAGGGATGTGGTTTAGTTAAGGATCTGTCAGTGTTAGGATAGTTGTTGGACTCAATGATCTTGGAGGTCTCTTCCAACCAAGGTAATTCTGTGATTCTACACCTGCAAGGGAGGAAGAGAGTATTCCAGGGCTGCAGTGACTTCACCTGCTCTGACACCCAAAATTACATTAAACTCCTGTTCTGACTCCCATTTTGGGCTCAGCAGTATTCAGGCTGCTGGCAGCCAGGTTTGGCAGGACCTGGCAGCCATAAAAGCAAGCAAATCTATCATGATACCTCCACCAAACCAAAAACTCATAATCCCTTGCAATCTGTATTGCACTGCAGGCTCCAAAGCTGTCTGAAAGGAGCTGGGGGAAGATGATACCATATAGAACAAACACTCCCTAACCTGAAAAGGATGGAGGAGGAACCCCATGTCCACAGAGTATTTGCACAGGCTCTGAGCCAGCAACCCCAGGCTGGGAAAGCTCCTGAGAAGTCTGTTCCAGCCACTCTCCAGCCCTGACCCTATCAGGGAAATCACAACCAAGACCAGAAGGGCAGGACTCTGAATTTTCCCCTCCTCTGTGTCTCCCATCACAGCATGATCAGCCAGGGAGGTGGCCCTATACCACCCCAAGTCCTGACCCAGGAGCAGGCAGCTTGGCAGGACCACTGGATAGGATGACAAGTTGCCAAATACCACATGGACTTTCACTGCTTGTTTTGCTTCTGCTTTTAATTAAAACCAGACTCATCAAGATAAGTCAGCCATTGTGTGGGGTTCCCTCACTTTGTCCTCTTGCAGGCAGCTGGCTTGAGGTTTTGAGAAGTAACCCATGAACTGGGGAATTTCTTTCATTGATCCTTTGCTCGTGGATCTCCAGATATTCTGAAAAAAGAGCTATCTCATTCTCCTAAAATACTCCAAGTTGGGTAGCTTGACATGAGAGCACAACAGACATCGACCATGAGTTGAAACATGCCCTAAGGATGGAGATGCCATTTCTCCATGGACAGTCAGCATGGAATTTGCAGTCTCCATGGACTCTAAGGATAGCCTAAGGTGGAAGTGTTCATGTTTGGTCAGATGCTTGGCTGGACATCAGCTAAGGTAACAGATTTCACCAAACACCACAGAGCTGTGAACTTGACAGTCTTGAAACTGCTGGAAGAAAGGTGGCTTGGATGATGACATCTCTCCTCAACACAGAATTCTTATTCTGAAGTTTTATTTTGGACAGAAACACAAGAAGGTTGGTTTGGGGCAGGGGAAGGAGAGAAGACCATGAATTGGACCCTTGATCTTAGCACTTCACTGATAGCTGAAAAAAGATCCATGAGATTTAAAGGAATTCCTCATGAGGAACACTGAGGAGAAGCTACAATAGTAATGAGGTTTTGAGATTTAGTTCTTGTCCTTCCTTTATTTTTTTCTGACTCAGGCAGGACTCCTCATTGTTTCTTCTGACCTACATTCCTCCCCAGGTCAAGTGTTTAAAGGCTCCCCCGTGCTCCCCCTCATTCAGGAGTGTGTGTAAATATTGACAAACCTTTGAAATCCTCTACTGAAGCCGAAATCTGCAACCACCCTGAGCATGTTTGCCTAATGCTGAACCCAAAGAGTTGTTATTGCCCCTGTGAGGCAGGGCCCCTCAGGCAGGAAACCTCCAAATGACTCCCCATAAATGTATTAGAAAATGCATTAAATATTCAGAGCAAAGGTTCAAATACAGGCGTGTTGACAGTAGGAGAGGGGAGGGTGTGTGACAACCTTACTCAGCTTCAGTGGTGGATGGAAAGGTTGCTGCCCAGAGGTTCACCTAGGGAGGATGAGGAGTCTGCAGAAGTGTGGTGATGGATGTGCAGTGCATCCGTGCCACCTCACGCTGACAGCCCATTTAAATGGGAATTTGATAAATAAAATTGCTCAGTCTGGAAAAGACCATCAAGATCATCACCCTCTTACCCTATTCCCAATGACCCACCACTAAACCATGTCCCCCAGCACCACATCCAGGTGATTTTTAAACACATTCAGGGATGGAGACTCAACCACCTCCCTGGGGAGCCTGTTTCAGTGCTCAACAACCCTTTCTGTAAAGAAATTTCTCCTGATGTCCAACCTAAATCTCCCCTTATGCAACTTGAAGCCACTTCCCCTTGTCCTGTCATCAGGAAAGTGACCATGGGTCCACTCCGACACCAGTTCACCCTTGAGGACATTCACACCCCAAATATACAAAGCACCTGACAGCCCAATTTACCCCACTCAAACAAGGATCAAAGCTCTCCATCTGATTTGGAATCTCCCTTTCCTTGTTCCCAGTTCTCCCATATATCTACTGGGAGGTAAACCTTTCCATAGCTCCCCCCATCCCACCCAGCCTGAAATAAAGACAGGAAAAAGCCACAATTTTGTAAAAAATCTCCAAGCTTCATTCAGTTTTGGATAAAGCAAGAGGGACCTTCTGGAGGGCTGTATTAAACAGCTAAACCAAAGCTTTTGATCCCATCCTGAACCTAAATTGGGCTTCAAGAAAACTTCCCTGACAGTGCCACCAACCAGAGCTGTTGTTTGCTGTTTTA
Source organism: Florisuga fusca (assembly GCA_038090715.1). Lineage (NCBI taxonomy): Eukaryota > Metazoa > Chordata > Aves > Apodiformes > Trochilidae > Florisuga > Florisuga fusca. The sequence goes on from JAAWXA010000007.1 coordinate 981,596, forward strand.
AAGCCTAAGTCTGGATGAATTACCCTTCTTTTTCATTACATAAGCTGAAACAGAGGTAGTTTCTCAGCTGTATCTATACATACAAAAAGCAGGGGGAGGAAGACAAAGGAGCCCAGAGTTTACCCACAGAAGCTGCCCCTGAGCATCTCCTCTCAGAGCCCGTGGCTGCGATCTCACCGGGCTCCCCGCTGATGGGTTAAGTTCAACCCCATTTGTTTTGGGCTGGGTCCAGCACAATTCCAACAACTCAGAGAAATTCCCTCCTCCTGAGCCGTGGAGAGAAAATACGAAGGCAGGAGATTGCATCTTAACACAACACTGTAACCTCTAGAAGCACTTGGAAGAGGGGTGAAAAATGATGCTGCAGTTGTAATCCCAGCCAAGGGCCTGGCTTGGGAACAGGCTCTCACATTGTCACAATACATTTTCCTTCCTTATGCAAGAAGGGAGGAGGTCATCCCTGCTGACTGGACAAATCCCACTCAATATGCTCATCCAAAATCTCCCCTTTCCAGCCCTCATCTGCAGAAACACTGTGGTGTATCACACCCTGAGCCCAAACAGCCTCATTAAGGGGGTGGCTTCTCAGCAGAGGTGCTGAAGGATATCTTAGAGTTTCTAAGAGTCTTCCCCCAGATGGAAAGGCTGAGCCATCTCCCATACACTTCCTGGGGGATTTTAATTTTAAAAGCTGTGGGGAGTTGTCACAATTAATTTCATTGGGGATCCCAGTTTGCTTCTGTCCCACCAGCAGAAAGGAGGACAGATTTTTTGGTTGCCCAGCTGGCATCTGAGAGCCAAGCTGAGGCCAACCCTATACTGTGTCACCCCCAATAATGACAGATGGTGACAGGGATGGGCCAGATGTCCACTGGGCTCTCACTCCATCAGTCCTATTAATATTCATAAGTGGAAACTTCCTCTGAATACCTAAGAAAAGTCATTCGGGGTCACAGCAACTCCCTGCCTGGCCCATTACTCTGGAATGGCTGTGGGAGATGTTCTTCAGGGAGGAAAATACAAATCTGGTGACTTTCTGTAGTAGTTTTTCTCCTATCCCACCGGCACCTGGTGATCTTGTATTAGGAATGATAAAAGGTACATTCCTGTCTAGACATCTCAGTATCCCCTTGTGGACACCCTGGCCATGTATTTGTGTCATCTTTTCTGACCTCAGGGAAACCATCTGCCTCCATGAGCTCCCAGAGCCACAAGTCCCAGAAGACAAGCTGTGTAAAGAAGTATTTTTTTTTTTTCTCTTTTAAGTCAAATTCCTATTAATTTCTTTTGTTCCCCTTGCTCTGGTAATGCCAAGTCTTACAGCAGTCTATAAAAGACAGAAAGAGAAAAATAATTCAAACCCCCCCAAGAGGTATCTAATGCAATGGACATCAAAATACATCAAAGTGCACAACTTCATTTAGGATTCTGAGGGCAGCATCCTAATGACTTTTAAATTGCTTTCTCATCCACCAGGAACAACCAGAGACTGACACTGAACAACTGTAGGAAAGAGAGTTATCAATAGTACATGTCAGCAGGGAGATGTCAAGGGACATTCTGGAACCAGCCTGTATTTTCATTAATGAAGAACTTGAAGCTTAAAAAAATTGTGGACAGTGCTAGGGCAAAAGGAGCTGACAGCATTTTTTGAGAATGGATTAAAATGCAAAGTAAGCAACACACTATAAGAAAGATCCACATCAATGTGGGAACATCCCCAAGAGAATCAGAGGAGCAGTTCAGAAAGTAGAAAAGGTTGAAGGAACTGACTTAAAGAAGTTCTCAAGAAAAGGTGTCTTCTCTTCTAAAAAATATCACTGCAAAAAGGAGAGAGAAGAAATGTTCTTCACACATGGAGAAAAGAGAACAAGAAATCACCAGTTTGAGTTGCATCAAAAAAAGGTAAATTCAGATTAAGACAAACATTAAGTCTGAGAATGATAAAGCCCTGGAGCAGTTTGTTTAGGGCAACATTTTTTAACACCAGAGTAGAAAATATCTTCAGTAACAATCCAGGTGGTCTCAGCTCACTGAATTATCATGGTTGGAAAAAGACCCCTAAGATTACTGTGTCCAACTGTCAACTACAAAAAATTAAAAAAAAAAAAAATAAATAATAATAAAAATAAATAAATAAAATAAAATAAAATAAAATAAAATAAAATAAAATAAAAAATCTGTCAGTATCTGTATCACCATGCTCAACAGAGCATGTCCTGAAGTGCCTCATCTACACAGTTTTTAAATACTTCTAGGGATGGTGACTCCACCACCTCCCTGGGCAGCTCATTCCAGTGCCTGACACTCTCTCAGTAAAGAAAAGACTTTCCTAATTCTTCCTGGTGCAACTTCAGGCCATTTCCTCTGGTCTTGTCAATGTTCACTTGAGAGAAGAGCCCAGCACCCACCTCCCTGCAACCTCCTTGCAGGGAGTTGTAAAGAGCAATATGGTCTCCTCTCAGCCTCCTCCAAACTAATCATTCCCAGTTCCCTCTTCACTCCTGCTCCTAGAAAGATCAAACTCCACAAAAAGTCATTCCCAGCCCTGATGCTCCATACCTCCAATGTGGATTTGAGGCAGAGGAACTAAAAAAATTCAGAAAACCTGGCTGCATTTTTTTACCTCCTGAATTCAATATCCATTTCAATTTTTTGTCTGGAAAAAAAAAAGGAAAAAAAAAGAAAAAAAAAGTGGGAAGGATTCAGACATCCCTAGGGATTAACTGAGAAAAAAATCAAAAAAACACATCTGACCCAACTGCCATTTTGGAAATGGGCACCAACTACCAGCACATTGCCCTGAGAAGTTGGTACCTGAGAAGCTGGTACTTTTCTGACTTGCCTTCCATTTAAACTTCTGGGATGCACACAGAAGAATTATTTGCTATTCTTTATACATAATTTGTTGGAAACCCTGAAAAAAGGATGGCACACCTGGTAACATCCAAAATTTCCAAGACCATTACACACATTATTAGTGAGTCAAAAGCAAAGTTCTTTCCTATTGCTTCTTGTGCCCTCAGTGAGTGACAGAGTTTGTAACAAAAAAAAAAAAAAACCAAACGCCAAATGCTGTTGTATACCCATAACTACCTCTTTTCCCTATCTAAATATGAGTATTCCTGATAGAAAATTGAACTGACTGCATCACAACACAATGCAAAGCATGTTTTCAGGGTGGCTGGGAAGAAGTGGCATCAACACTCAGCCCATCCTTCTTCTCCAGCATCTCTGTTGTTGGGCCCACCAGGATGTCAAAGTCACCACCCAGTAGTAGATGCACATTCAGTTAATTTCATGTGTGTTCCTACCCAGGAAAGTGAAGCAGCCCAAGGAATCTTAGGGGACAATTAAGATTTCTCCATTTCATATTGCAGAAATTAAGTGAGCAAGGAGCAACCCTGAAAGAACAGCCGTGATTGCTGCCAAAGTGACTCAGGTAAGGAGGGCAACAAAAAAAGGAAGGATCTGGAGCACAAGTCTTACAAAGAGGGGCTGAGGGAACTGGGGGTGTTTATCCTGGAGAAAAGGAGGCTGAGAGGAGACCTGACTGCTCTCTACACTGAAAGGAAGTTGGAGTGAGGTGGGGTCCATCTCTTCTCCCAGATAACAAGGGACAGGATGAGAAGAAATGGCCTCAAATTGCACCAGGGAAGGTTTAGACTGCAAATTAGAAGAAACTTCTTCACTGAATGGGTTTCAGACACTGGAGGAGGAGGTGGTTTAATCAACATGCCTGTTTAAAAATCAGGTAAAGTGATGCTTAGACATAGCACTTTAGCAATAAGTACTATTAGTACTCTAATTACTATTAGGAAAATAGTTTTAGCACTCGACTCAGTAGAACAGGGTAAGGTTGGACTTGATGTTCTTAAAAATCATTTCCAGCCAGAAAGCTTCTGTGATTCTGTGCTGGTTGATCAACCCATCTGAGCTGCAGCCCCACGTGGCAGCCCAATTTCTGCAGTGTATGAGAGTTCTTTCCCATCTTCAGCAGAATTTGCTTGGCTCCAAGACTGCTCTGGGGAAGCTCAGTAATAAACAGCTCAGTTATCTCTGCAAGGCTTCAGGAGCTGGAGGCATATGCATGTGTGGCAGAATTTCCTTGGATTCCTTCAGGGACCTTAAACAGCCTTTGAAATATGATACATTGCACCCTACTGATAAAGAAGGTTAATACTTTTGCTTCTTTTCTCACAAAAGAGATCTCAGTTTTATAATCTGCTATTATTTATCATCTCCTGGAAGCTGATAATGAAATTTGCAGGCAGGAGAAACCAAACCACCCTGTGAAAAGATGAGATACAGAGTGCTTTCTTCCAAGAGAGCTCCAAAATGGAAATATATACTCTTTTTTTCCCTCAGTTTGTTGTATTGAAAGTTGTACAATCCACACATCAGCTTCTCTTGATTTTTCTCAAGATTAGTTTTTTTATTGGCTACGAAAACGTGACGGTGGCAAACAAGCACACAAAACTTGGCTGGGATTGATGCAAGCTGGGGATGGAGCAAACCTTTTTGCAGGAGCCTGGGACAAGGATTGCAAAACTCAGCTCCTTCATCAGAATTTTTTGAGCACTTCAAAGAAGCTTCAGATCTCAGGTTGGGGTTCCGTTCCCTGGCTCTGGGACCTGGATACACCCCAAGTGCTTGGAGGCATGGAGATTTCCAAACCATTTCTAATTTCCACATGAAGCTAAGAAAGGCCAAGGTGTCTGAGAAAATATTTTGGGCTTGTTCAAAACAAGGCACCTCTCAGAGAAGAGCTCTGAAAGGCTTTTTGGGTAACCCGGTGCATGTTTTCTGAGTGGATTTTCAAGGTCATTCAATTCCCTTTCCTGCCTGAAAAACACACAATAGGTCTGCATAATACAAGGGATAATTAGAGAGATGGAAGCCACTGATTAAACTCTCCCTGCCACCCACCTGCTGGTGCAGGATTGTTCCCTACAGCATGGACTGAAACCCAATCCATCCAAGGTGTTGCAACTGAGCCATCAACCTCTGTCCTGCTTCCAGCATGCTCTGAGCAAGCACCAGACCTGGGGGAAAGGGAGGGAGAAAAGGCTTTTTCTCCATCTGATGGCCAACGACTCATTTTTGTAAGGAAAACGGAGCAATCTGAATTTTTTTAATCTGATGATAGGAAAGGGGCTGTTAATGAGCCCTCCTCACATCTGAACCCCTTTGGAGGAAGACAGGAAGGCTAGGAAGATGCTGGAGATGCCCAGACTGAAGTCTCCTGGAGCATGGGACTTTTTAAAAGGGCATAAACTGATGGGTTGAGGAGGAATAGTTTCAAACTGAAAGAAGGGAAATTTAGTTGAGATGGGGAAGAAATATTTTGAATTTGAGGGTGCTGAGCCTCTGTCCCAGGTTGCCCAAGGAAGCTGTGGCTGCCCCATCCCTGGCAGTGTCTCAGCCCAGGTTGGATGGGGCTTGGAGCAACCTGGGCTGTGGGAGGTGTCCCTGGCCATGGCAGGGGGGTTGGAACTGGATGATCTTTAAGGTCCATTCAAATCCAAATCATTCTGTGATTCTCTGGTGAGAGGGGTCTGCACTGGTAATGTGCTATGAGCAGATCCTTGCACCCATGTTCATGGCCAGAAAAAGGCTAAAGAGGGAACAGGCAGTGGAAGAAGAGAGAAAACAAGGGAGGCACCACCACTAAAAATGCCTTTTTGTTTGTACTTGCCACAAAAGACCTTAAAAATTAACCTCCTAGGAAGCAGTGAGATCTCTCCCCCCCCACCCTCCGAAACATTTTTACATGCAGGATAAAATGATAAGATACCTCTGGGACTTGAGTTCCACAATAAAAACCTATCTGGGCTATTTCCATGCATTTTTACATCTTTGCAGTGGAAGCATGAACCACAATATTCCCTGCCCCCTCTACCAGCATCCCTTTTGTGTTCCCTCCCCCTCATCCCTGTCATCAGAAGCTATCCCTGCAAGCCTGTGACTGGCTGGAACAGAGCCACATGTTGGAGATACATTTTGATGTTCTCTCCATCAGGGAAAAACTAAGGGGAAAAGGCATCCGTGGGAAGAGGAGGTTAGGGAAGCTCACCTCCTTTTCCTTCTTCCCCTCCAGGAAGAATGGGCTTGTGTGCATTTCACATTGATTTTCTCTGCTAATTTAATGCAGGCAAGGGAGCTGTTATGGCTTGTGTTACCCGTGCCAATTTTGAGCCCACAGTCATCTTCTCAAAAACTGGCAGAAGGATTGTGGTGAAAATTAGGGTAACTACACATGACCTTAAAACTTGGCCTGAGAGATGCCTGCAGCTCATCATGGGGCTATCTTGCTCTCCTCCCCTCCCACAGCCATCACCATCTTCCACAGCTGAGTACAAGGAGTAGTTCTTGACAGGTTCCTTTTGAAAGTCATCCCCTCCTGCCTTTGTATCTCAGTCCTCTAGATCCTCATTAAGTCTCACTTCCCAGGGACCCTTGCCTGGCAGGCTCACAATCACTCCTGTCGCCCAGCTTGGGATAAAGAGATGCCTGCAATACACATTTTCCTATCCTCAGGGGGGAGAAAAAATCAAATCATTCAAGACTTTGACATATTTTTCAGCTCTAGCTGGGACAAAAAGGCAAAATCTGCTGTAAAATGAAATTAGCTGGAGAAGAAGTCACGCCCCCTCCCCTCTTAAAAGGATTTCAGCCCATGGAAAAAGTTTTACTTGGCCAAACTGTAATTAATTCCTTTTATTTTCTTGACACAACCTGTTGATTTCATGCAAATCCCATTTCCAAATAGCCTCCACATTCTTCTGTTGTTGTTGTTGTTGCAAAACTGAGTGGCACCACAAAGAGGTCTTTATCAAAAGACAATTTGTCAGAATCCACACAAATCCAAAAACCACATCACTTCTACTGAAATGCCATTTTCCCTCAGAAACCAGTTTCAACATGTGCTTTTTTCCACCCCCTACAATCCTCAGTGACCCACAAACATCTTCACTTTCTAATTACTGCTTCACTATTGGGCTGATCACAAATGTCAGCCACAGATCTGCCAGATAAGAGATGCTACAGAACAGCCCAGCCCTTGGTTTTGGTCCTAATGGAGGATAAAAAACTGTAATTGCCACAAAACATCAGAAGGCTAAAAAGACACTTGTCCTGCCCAACCATCATCATCTCCTGGTCAGCTCCACCAGTTCAATGCTGATATATTTTCTAAAAAGTGGTGTTTCCAAATTAATTGACTGTGGCCAAAGGGTATCTTCTGAACTCCTCTCACCAACTAGTTTTTATGAATCAAAAGTATCCAAAGAGCATCTTTCCTGCATTTGGATAATTTACTTCCTTTCCTTTACAGCAAAATCTTCTCTCCATTGGAACAAAGGGATCCAAAGACCACTACGTCCAACAAGAGTTAAAATAAAGACACCCCACAAAAGGGTAGAAGCATGCACCTTGACTGTCTGAGTGTCCACCAGAAAGAAAGACAAAAAATAAAGAATTTTAAGACCTATCTGAGAAACACTAAGTTGGCAGATAGCTAATCAGCCAGCTTAAAATAGATCCATTGCAGCCACTTGAGAAAAACTCTGCAAAATTCTGGAAATACACCATGTTATGGCTGTCAAAGGATCTCCTGCTTACCTAGAGATGTTTAGGCTGCTGAAATATGGAATTGGTTTCTCTTGGAGGGAATTAAACAGAATTTGGGAAGAGACAGATGTGTCTGCTGCCTGTGAAAGGAGCAGCACTGGGCCCAGTGGAGATTTGAGTAGAAAGACATGAAATCACTAATGTTAATGGGAAGAAAAAATTCCTCTGCAGACGTGTTAGTAATACAAGCACACCTGGATTTTTAAATTGCAGTGGAAGAAAAATCCTAAAAATTAACCTCTGTAGTTTCCAGGGCTTTTTCAAGGCTGCCTGGGAGGATCACTGGTCCTGGATGGCTTAATACTTGTCTGCTTAGAGGAGATTTAGGCAGGGTAACAACTCATCACACCAGCAATGGCTGCAAGAAATGACTTAGAGAGACCCAGCACAGTAAAGAACACAAGTTCCCATAGGGGTGAGCTGCCTGGGGAAATCTGAAAGGTATCTTGTGCCCTCCTGCATAACCCAAAGGTGTTTGCAGCCCTGTCTTGGCCCCAGCCACCTGCAGACCACACTGTTTTCTAGATATCCTTTTCCTGCACGCATGTGCTATCTCCTCAATGATTTGCCTCTCCTCCAGACACATCCCCCTCCTCCCCTTTCCCTCTTTGTGGCTCGGAGTGCAGTCAGCACCTGCTGCAGAAAACCTCACCTGTCCTGGGTCCCGTGTGACCCCACTTTCTCATTCTTCATGCAGAAATCAGGGGAGCTCTGCAGGTAAATCAGCTCTGTCTCTTTAACCGGCCTGATATCGATATCCTTTGGCACCAGGTATTTGCGTGTGCCCATGGGCCTGTGAACGACCTTGGTGGCTGATAAATATTTGTTTTTCAGGTCCAAGGCAATGTCCCGCAGCTCTTGAAGGCCTTTCCAACAGGTCTTGATAGAGCATGACCCAGAAACTCCATGGCATTTACATTTCATTTCAAGAGAGGCTTTCAAGACCTGCAAAAAAGGAACGCAGGAGTTAGGAAATGTCCTTCTCTTACTCCCAGACATCTCAAAAGCTTGCTAAAGTAGGCACATTCTTAGCAGGGACTGCTGTAGGAAAGGATTGCTGCTCTGATTTCTGCACAGTCACTCTGGAGTAGCTCCTGTGCAAAGGGAACGAGATCCCACAGCTCCTTGGTGACCACCCTCAGCCCAAGACTGCTTTCACCAAGGTGCCTCTGCAGCCAGCAGACAGAAAAGTATTTTCAATTTGGATCAGGTATCTACACAGGGCTTCATTCCCATCCTCTAAATCCCTGGAGAGCTGAAAATCAAAGCAATCCATAAATAGATATTTAATACCCATTTCTGCCTCCAGCAGCTTTGGGTAATGGGGATGTCAAGGCTCTGACAAGTTCAGGGCACCTTAACCCTGCTTTTCTGCTGGCCTTGGGGCTAAAAAGATCTTTTTTTTCTTTGGTTCTGCATTTCTACCATTTCTAGGAAGCCATGGCAGAGGATGTTGCCAGGAAGGGATGAATGCATCAGCCATGGCAACGCTACGTCCCAAGCAAAAATTTGCCCCTTGCAATTAAAAATAAAACTCCAGACATTAAGAAAATAAAAATTAGAAAAAAAAAAAATCAAACCAAACAATAAAACACTCAGATACAGTGGGTTGGTTGAGAAAAACACTCAGGGGTGGGAAGCTCAGCATGGTTGTGCTCTGCAAAGGTGAGTTCAGCCCATAGCTACATGGCAACCTGGCAATGAGCTCAACGTCCTCCAAGCTCTATCTGCTCCAGTGCAGGCAGCCCTGGAAGGACCAAGCTGTGTGGTAGGACCAGCCTAGGGCACCTCTGCAGCCCCAGAGTTGGGTGCAGGGGTCACCTTGACAGTTCCTCCACCCATTTCTCCAGCTGCATGGGGGGCTGTGATGGGGATTTGCAGCTCGGTGCTCATCTAGCAGGGTGCACAGTAAGAATTATCCCTCCACTAAATGGAAGCTGCTCGAAGCAGCTTTTGCTAGATATGAGAATCATCATCAGTGAAGCAGTTTGCAAAGGAAAAATCAGCCCTCCTGGCTGCAGGGGTGGCTGCTGGACACATCTGGCAGGTGAGAAACCTCCACACTTCTGCAGCACGTTGAGGGCACAACGCCCTTGGCAGAGCACAATGGGATCCATCCCCACCACACCTCCTGGGGTGAGCAACCTGGAGCCATCCTTGGCTGTGGGAAGAGTGGCAATGAGACATCCCACCCACAGTTATATAGGGCTGATAAGAGCATTAAGGACCTGCTGGCTCCCAGCATGGGTCGTATAGCCAAAGTCTTCAGCAGGCCAAAGGAGTTCAGAGCAATCTGGGAGAAACCTGCTCCTTTTGCTATCAGCTGATAGAGACCCTGACCCTCACACAGTGACCAACCCCTACAGATGATTGTACAAGTACAGTAACTCTCGTGGATTTGTTACCTGTCTCCCTACTTCACTGTTGTGCAGATGCATCAGTTTATTGGCTTGTGATCCTGATTTTTTCATCTTCATGGGAGCATCTGAAAATTTGGACCCCATGATAAGACCATAGTTGAGGTTGTCTGCACATCCTCCCCATCGATACCCAGGTCCAGGTGTCTCACCTGGGATGGGACCACAGGAACAGCCAGGGAGGTCCCCGGTGGTGCAGGCTCTGGCAATGGTATGGCTGATGGCAGCAGCAGAAAGGGCATACACAAATGCTGACTCTCTTGTGCCTGGAAGAGACAAGAACTCCAGTTCAGACTCCTGGGACACCTTAAACATTCCCCAAGAAGAGACTCACACAATCTGTGCAAGGCAGAGCAGCAAACACACCAAGTCCCTGCAGCTGAGGCATCACCAGCTTGGAGCACATCTCCTAAAGGAGCTCTTCAACATGAGGCAACATCCCAGTAAGGCAAAGAGGGACATGGACCTCTGCAACTTGGCCACTGTGGTGCAATCTGCTCTTGGAGAATTTGAAGCAGCTCCCCCCATGGACTCTCCTCCTGTTGGAGGATGGTTGCAGGCAGCTCCTGGACCTGGTTTGTGTGGAGTTGAGAGAAGGGGTGGGAGGCTGCAGAGCTGCAGCACGAGTGGGGAAGGATGCTCTGACCCACAGACAGCTGGCTGAGCATCTTCACATGGAGCACATGCTGCTGGAAAAGTCTGCATGGACATAACCCAGCAGCTCCAGGACTGTGAGCAAGAAGACCATGATGAGACAAGCAGATCAGATTGGGGGCACCCTCTGTAAGAGCTGTGGGACACCACATCTCAGACTCAAAAGCTTCCTGGGCTTGACTGACACCATAATGATAAATCAGAGAACAGGACCAACATGTCCTGAAAGAACAAGACAAACAGGCTACAGCATCCCTCCATGTGTGGCAGAAGCCCTCCCAGCCCCAGCAGGCATACACAGAACTCTGGTTGACTCTCCTCATGCCCCTGGATGAGTGGGCAGCAATCTTTACCTCTCTCTAAGTCCAGCAGGTAGTTAGGAGCCAGCTCAATGGAAGAGCAGTTCCACCTCATGTCTGAGAAAGTTTTCCTGCAGGTCTTTATCACCTCCCTGGCTGCCTGGATGATGGTTTGCATCAGCTCCAGGTTGCTGCGACACAACTGCACCTGGGAAACCACCAAGCCTTCAAGCTGCTTGCAGTGTTGGGTTTGATTCAGGGCCAAAGCTGAAGGAGTCTTGGACAGAGCTCTGAGGAGACAAGCAGAGAAAAAAAAAAAAAAAAAAGGCATTAAATCCCCTCCCCACAAAAAAAAAAAAGAAAAATTAAAAATAAATAAAAGGTTAATCTTCGGGTTAATATTAATTCCTTCTCTACCTCCTGAATGCTTTGGCCTGTGCACATCTTAATTTCAGGTACCTGTAAGGAAGTGCTTAGTTTAAGCTGGTGAGAGATACTTGAAAGAGTGATTCCTCTCATGTAAAGTAGGTGTTTAAGGTAAGTGGGTAGAAACACCCTCCAGAAGAGTGCATTTCAGTCCAGCATCCAGGGAAGCCTGGACAAAGCTCCTGGGTGATAAGCCAAGTTGACTGAATGTGTAAATCCTTATGGGTAGGGGTTTTTCCTAGAAGAATGAGGAAGATGGACCTCCCAACAGAATGAAAAATGACCCCTCAGTTCCAAGATAACAGAAAGCTGGGTCTTCCAAGACTGTGGCATTTGGAGAGAAAAAAAAAAAAATAAAAAAGGAAAAAGAAAAAGAAGTTGGTATTATCAGTGTTTTGTATTCAGCATCAGTCACACACACTCTCTAAGGATTATACTAAATGTCATGTAATTAATTATGGAGAAAATCCCCTGCAAGTCCTAGGGAAAAGCCATCAAGTTTGCAAAAAAAGATGCTTTCCCTTAGAGTTAATGCCAAGGGCCCCCACCAATTCCATTGCTGCTGCACGTAGATAAGTCTGTTCCTCAGCTCTCCCAAAAAGCAGTGCAGGAACACAAAGACAGTGTACGTTGCCATGGAAGAAACCAACAACACCCCAAAGACCACTTTTTGGTTTTGCTAGTGGGCAACTGCCAATGTTTCCAGGTTAAAAAAAGCAAAAAAAGCAACTGGTGCCATGCATCGTGCTGGGCTGTGCTCTTCTTCCCCAAGCACCCCCAGCAACCAGCAGAAGCCTGGTGTGTAACTCTCTTTGTATCTTTATGATGTGCTTAGGGCAGTCATAAATGTTATTCATTCCCATAAAACAACTTTCTAGCTGGCTGCATCAGTAACTGGCATCTGATCCTGGCAACACAACTGCCTTCACACGTATTTCCTTCTCTCCTTGTTAAATGTGCTGCCTTTCAGTTTCATCCTAAGCCATCTTGGTTAGGTTGACTTATTAGCAGACACATTTCTGGGTGCATTTCACTTTATTATTGTAACATCCATGTCCTTCAGAAGCTAAATGAGATGGAAATGGAGCTAAAATCGAGCCTTAACCAAGACTGGGAGTATTAGCTCTGATCTTTGGTTTTCAGGAAAACACATCTCTGCTCCACCAGCTCCCTCAAGGTTGGCTTGAAGCAGCTGCTGTATATGTTGGAGCTCTTGCAGGGCTGCTAACCCCAACCACTCTTCCATCAGAAGAAAGCTATGATCCTTGCTTGGTCTCCACTAAGAGATTCCCAATGGCTGGAGTTTGGCATTTCTGCCACTAGGAAATCAATGGCAAGCTTGGAAGGGAAACCACCACTCTGCTAGCTATGTAAATATATATACATCATATATATATTTAAAGAGGTTCATTAAATACAGAGCAAACAGGAGTGTTGGGCAGTTATTTCGAGGGAAAGGAAAAAGTGGAATATTTTATTGTCAAAAAACTCTGCCCTGTAGTTCATCTCAGTCCCTGGCAATGCCCCCTGTCTGGAGAGGGGCACCTCCAGAAGCAACACATCCTGCCTCAGATGTGAACCAGTGTTGGAGCTGAGCTGAAGACAAAACTTGGTGGTGGTATTCTGAGTGGCCAGGTATCTCAGATATCCCACATCCTTGAAGGTAAAGGCATAATAAACCTTTGGACAATATGAGTGTCACCTGACTGCCCATTTCTGCAGTGTGGACCTCACTGTAATCCTTCTTCAAGCCATGGAAAGAAAAAGCCACATCTAGGGAGTAATTAACTCCATGTGCTTTTGAGGACAACATCATGCCCTACAAGTTTGCTCATTTTCTGCACTGCCTACAGAGGGAACCCAGGCACCGAGCCCAGAGGCAAACATCTGGACTGTATAAGCAGAGAGCTGGGTGAGATGTGTCCAACCCCTAGCACTTGGCACCAGAAACCTGTGAAAACTTATCCCAGAAAGCCTATCAGCAACCCTCAGGAATGGGCTGGACTGCAAATCAGGCAAGAGGCCAAAGCAGCTCGTCACTAATAGAACAAAAATGATAAATGCTCCAGCAGCAGAAGAAACAGGCAGGGCAAGGCAGACAAAATGGGAGAGCTTCACAGCCTGAGCTTCAGGCAGATGATGAATGTTCCAGGTCTCTGAGATATGCTTGTGCCATGGGCCAGCAACTCAGTTGTCTAATCAGAGGTGCCAAGTGACACTTCAGAGGCCTTAAGATGCTTCACTTGGCCCTCCAGGAAGATGTATTGGTCCTGCAACACATCTTCTGACCCTGTTTAGAGAGCTCTGGCATCTTTGAAGGATCTGGAAGGCTACATTGAGGCACCTGCACCTCAGCATTGCAGACAAGTTAGGTACAGCAGAAATAACAACCTGCAAGTTGGGATCAGAGCTGAATTCAGGCTGAAGAGCATCCCTGTTGTGAAGAAAGGGGATGGGATACAACGCGATCCCATTACTACACGTGGTCTGAAATGATCACCATCAGAGAAGCAGTTTCATCATGCAAAAAGGAAGAAATTCCCTCTGTGGGAGAGGGAAAAATATCTGCCAAATGGTACAGAGAAGAAGGACTATGGCTCCGTTGGGGAGAACTCAGTAAATGGCAGCAATGGCTATTTCTCATCCAATGAGCTGAGCTCCAGGGAGCCCTCCAAGAATAAAAATACAAGAAGCAGGAAGGTGTTTTCTGAACATCTCCCAGTCTGAACTTCATGCCTCTGCTTGTGAGGACCTATAATTGGAAACATCTCCAAGTGTCGGGAGGGAAAGTAAAGGGTAATGGAGATGGAAAAGAAAACTCACAGTTACTGGAGTCACTTGCGAGAGACCAAAAAGTGCATTTATAAATCACAGATCAGGAATGTGAGAGGCCCATTAGGTCATCTAGTCCATGCCCTGACAGCCTAGGTTGGCTCAGTCTCCATCCTAGATGCAGAAATGTCTTCTCCACCCCTTGTCACTTTAAACTCTGCCCATGGAAAGGCACCCAACTCTCCCTGTTCCCCAAATTCTGGCAACACCAGAGAGGGATGCCCACCTCCTGCAAAAGCCATTTGGTGGGGAACAAAGTCCATTTGTGGGGCTCTGAAGAGGAAATCATGTTCCCTCATGAGTCTTGTTCGTGATGGGTTTGGTGATGGGTCTCTACCCCATCTTCACCCAATTTCTGCTGCCCCACTGGGAGGGGAAACAGCCACCCTGAGTAAAGCCCTAGGGGAAGAACAACCTTTAGTCCTCAATCTGAGGAATAAACCCTGATAAACATCTTTTTTGGGAGCTCACACTTTGCACAGGAGGAGCAGCACATGGGGCTTCTCCCTGCTGCCACCCTTGAGATGCTCCTTTCCACCCCTTCCTTCTGCTAATGTCGTGGTCTCCTCCCTTGACCCTCCTGCCCAATCCTTTGCTCTCCAGAAAGCCAAGGACAACTGAGGGGTGGTTGGGTTTTTTTGGTAAAAAAAATACAGGTATTTGACCCAGCCCTTTAAATAAACAGGCTCCAAAGCAAACATCTGCTACTTTATATATAGCAGGGGAAGGGCTCTTGATTGAAGTTATGAATACTGACACAAAACCAGAAACATCATTACCAAGGAAATATGATGCATGGATGGATCATGGCTTTCATTTACCCTTTTAATTATCTCGGGCAGTTAATAAATTAATTTGAAAACATGAATGCTCTACAGTGTTAGATCCTTTGAGAGGTGTGGGCCCATTCCTGCAGATTTGGGCTCCATGAGAAGACTATTCATAGGAGCTTGGGAGAAGTGCTTTCATATCTGAGCAGATACCAATGAAAGCCATAAGTGGTTTGGTTTACAAGGACCACTGTGCATAGGACACTGCTCCTGGTCAAGCCAAAAGGAGAAAAAGTCCTTGAATTAATCAGTGCCCACCAAAACATCCTTAAAAAGTAG
The DNA here is from genome assembly GCA_038090715.1 of Florisuga fusca. Taxonomy (NCBI): domain Eukaryota; kingdom Metazoa; phylum Chordata; class Aves; order Apodiformes; family Trochilidae; genus Florisuga; species Florisuga fusca. The sequence goes on from JAAWXA010000007.1 coordinate 996,965, forward strand.
ATGGATTTCCTCTCTTTACAACGTGGATTCTCTGTAGGGCACAGAACAGTTTAGGGTTGGAATGGACCTTAAAGATCACCTATTTCCAACCCCCATGCATGGGCAGGGTTCCCTAGACCAGGTTGCTTAAGGCTCCATCCAACCTGGTCTTCAGCACTTCCAAGAAAGGGGCATCTCCCCAACATCCCTCTTGAGACACAAGAAGGTCTCACAGAGGGCCTGCTGGTGAAACCATGAACTTCTCCTCCAAATTTTCCCCTTGGCTTTCTGCAAAGGCACTCTCTCTCTTTTTAATGCCTATTCCTAAACCCCTTGATCTTGCAGGGATCTGGGTGAAACAAAATGATTTAGACAAAAAACGACATTTCTCTGGAGGTTGAAGCAGGAGGTAAATTTTAACAAAGAGAGGCAGCGATTGGGGATTTTTGGCATCCAATCTCATTGAAGTTTTTTAATCTGCAGGAGCCTCATTTTCTTAGGCTTTCAATTGGAAAGGGCTCACAGAGCTGTTACAAACACCTTCTCTATTCTCCTGGCAGTCAGAGGCAGCCCTGTGCCCCTGACTTCCATCAGTCTTGGTCTGGGGACCACAAGGACTGGGAAAGCCACCACATCCCCTGGTAAATTCTTCTAGGGGTTCTGCAAAGCCTTTTAAAACAGAGGAGGAGGCTTTAAACAGCAAAACAAAACCCCAAAACCAAACAAAACCCCCCAAAACGCACAAAAAAACTAAATAAAGAAGAGGGAGAGGAGTAAGAGGGGGGGGAAAAAACTAACCCTGAAGTAAAAGCTTAAAATAAGAGCTGCTTTCAGATAGAGTGCCAAACCCAGCACTGGCAGTAGTGGGCACAAGGCCATTGACTTCCAGCCCAAGCTTGACTGAAGTCGATGCCAGCGGCAAGTTGGCTCACGGAGCTCCAAGGAAGGGCCGTGGAGCTTTGTCAAGTTTTCCTGAGCTGCCTACGGAGCGAAGAGCAAACTTCAAAGCCCTTGTCCCCCCACCCCTTTCCTCACCCCCCAGCCCTCCATCCCCATCCTGCAGTCCTTTCACAGCAGCTCATCTAGCAACCCCTTTGCCAGGCAGACGGGCTCCTCGCAGGCGCCCGTGCCCCGGTGTCCCATTTCCCCCCCTCACACACACACACACAGAGCTGAAGGAGAAAAGCAGGAGCTGCTGGGAAGCACAAAAAAAATCTTTCCATTTTCTCCTCTGCTTTCTGCTGGCTGCAGAAAGACTGCAGTGTTGCTAGAGGCCAGTGAGCTGGGGGACATGGTGGGTTGACCAAAAGGCATGAGTGAGTCGTCTTTTTTTTTTTTTTTTCCCCTGGAAGGCTGGGATTGAACCAGGGGAATTGTGCAGCAAAGTTGACCTTGGAGTCGGGAAGGGTGCTCAAAATGGGCTGGCTCCAGAGGGCATGGGATAGGTCCAGGCCACCACGACAGGGACAGGCAGGGACTTCCCAAAGTGACCAAGCTAAAAAATTATGGGGTTCGGAATGCCACTGCTGGCTGTCACGGGCTTATCCTGCATATCTTGGAAAAAAAACAAAAAACAAAGCAAAACAAAACTAAAAAAAAAACCCTAAAAACCCCTAAGAAAACTTTAAAAACTAAAAACAAAACCAAAACCAAACAATCAACAAAAAAAGCAAACCACGCACACACAAAAAACCCCAAAACAAAACAAAACAAACCTCAAACCCAAAACTTTTGCTGCATTCAGCCTCTTTGCAACCACTCTCATGGTGAGGGTGACACAGGACACAGAGGGACAGTCCAGGCAGAGGAGATGTCAATGTCTGGGGAGGCAGAAAAAACCTTGCAAGCCACATCCCAACATCTGCAGCCGCACACCTGGCCACAGCTCCCTCTAGTGCTCATTTAGTTTTTAGCTCTACCCAAATTAATTGCTCCATCAACCCTGCTGGGCCAAACCCAGCTCCGGAAAGCTGAAGAGGGGGCAAAAAAGTTGGGAAAGGTGAGAGAGTTCCTACGGGCATCCGCCCCAAGACATGTCTGAGGGAAACTGATGGCTGCATCACCTCCCCAGAGCAGGGGTGCAAAGCAAGACCTGAGGACCACAAAGCACCAAAAAAAATCCCCCCCAAACAAACAAACAAAACAATAACAAAATGAAAGAGAGAGAGAAAAGAGAGATAGAAAAGAGAGAAAGAAAAAGGAAGGAAGGAAGGGAAAGAGAGAAAGAAAGAGA